>NDXB01006370.1:39560-69763 GCA_002631895.1 Agapornis roseicollis | reverse complement strand
CAAAACACCAGCTACTAAAGAGAAGAAAAACTGACTGCAACTGCTGAACCCAGGACAGTAACTCTCTAGCATTGCCACTGATTGGAAAGCAAATCCATAGTTCTAGAAAGGAAGCAGCTTCATCCCTGTAACCTTAAGCTTGCATTTAACCTGAAAGATGAGGACATCAATTACTGTTGAGCTCCTAGGATAAAGGCCTTCTCAGAGGACAGGTGGACATTCTGCAGTCTTTAGCTTCACAAACACTGTCACAGCACTACTGACAATACTACCGTGGTCTCTAGTCATCACTGTCCAATGTCTAAAGGACCAAGGCAAAAGTACAGCTTCCAGTGTTCTTAGAACAATCACTAGGCCAAAAACCAGAAGTAGAAGGGGACATGGATGTGTGCCTATATTTGCATGTGAATAAGAAAGGAGATGCATGTAAGGAAGAACGGATATATGTACTTGGAAGCACACATACATCTATATCAGAGCAGAGTGGGCCAGGAAATCCTGGGCTGTTTTAAAGTGATTATTTTCATGTAAAGAACCCGGGATTCAATGGGCAGCAAGAACCACTGTCTGCAATCAGATATTATGTAAAGCATAAGGGTCAGCTGTATACCTGCAAATGTAAGTAATTTAAAGGCTTGAACCTATTTCACTTCATCTTCTATTTTGAGCAGTCTAAGGGATTCTTCATGAAGCTACTTCATTGGCACTGTACAACTATTGCTTGGAGGACCAGAAAGAGAAACCTTGTTTGTTGCAGCATTTTTCAGAGTCCTTCAGTACACACTGGCCACCTGGGGGAACGGCATTTAATTACAGAGCTCCAATCTTCTCTGGATTCTTGCTTGACCTTGTTAAAAAGTAATTGATGCTGTGTGACCTGCAGACTCAAAACGGGAATGTCACTGCTTCTGTCCCCACGTCTCCAAATGGCCTTGACACAGAGAGGTATATATGAAAGAGTAAGAACACCATTGCAGGAACAACATGCAGCAGTTCCTCCCAACTGTGTTGATATTTGAGAACCAACTCTACTGGAGCAGTTCACATGCTGTACTTCTGGCCTCTAAACATTACTGCAGAACTATTAATGCTTTCTAGATGAAGTTAGAATGACACAGATTTGACCAAACAGATATACATGAAGGGAAATGATCTAATCAAAAGCCACTAGATTTCAGAAGCAGCAATGTCAGGAGATGGCTAATAAATGCTCATGTGTGCACACCAGTGCACATACATGAGTGTGATCCAGGACAAAGCATTCTTACAGGCAGAACGGAAGGATGAGTATGATCCTTTTCCTTCCTTCCCCTTCATTCTGCTGATGGCAATGCTTTCCTTCCAGTCAGTTGCATGCAGTCCTAAATGCTAATGAAACTTTTGTTCATCATGCTGGGACTGGCACAGCAATCTGCCATATCTAAGAGCTCCAAAGCAGAGACAGTGAAAGCAATGAGCACTGTACAGAGAGATGTGAGTAAACAACAATTCAATCACTTACCACTGACCGGCCGGAGAGGTAACAAGGCAGGACAATCAGCAAGTATTTCTGAAGATAACCTCATCTTTCCACTAAAACCAAAGTCTTTACAAAACACTTGGCTGACAAAACTTTGCTTCATCAGCTCAGACATGTCCCCTACAGCTGTCGCATTAAGAGGCACTGCACTTTCATACAGAGTCTGTGATCATGAGCTGAAGAACAGACTTGAAGACACTTGGGAGGGGAAGGCAACACAATCATGCATATGTCCTGGATACTCTTGTGAAAAAATAAAGGAAAAAGATTATCAGCACCTCGGGAATTACGGGTGCTGGATCCTGAAAATTGCCTTTTCTGGTCTTCATCTCTTCCTGCCTCTGAATGCATATAAAATCAGAACAGGAAAGAAATCTTTTACCATCAAGTCTTGATCTGATGACAGTTTTCTCCACTTGATGGTTGAAAGTGCATTTGAGTTTCAGGTTTTCTTTCATCATGTTTGCAAACAGAATGACGCTTCTGTCATTTCAGCCATTTGCCCTCATCAGCAAGATGGTGATGACAGTCATTTCCCAGAACTATGGGACTAAGAGAAAGGAGGGGAATGACAAATGCGTGAAGATGGCAGCATATGTAAAAAGTTTATTCAATACAGAAAAAAAGCATTACTGTGTTCAGGAATGCTGCTAATCTTCCCAAAGCATCCAGAAACAGGGAGCAGGAAGCTGCAAGCCAACATAAGGTCTTCTCTGTATCACAGAACCAGCAGTTTCCAGATGGTTCTAACCTGTGCTTCATTACACAGAAGTAATGCACAACTATTGTTACCCTGTACTGATAGAACCACAGAGACATATTAATAAGCCATTAATTAACTACTACCACTACAGATAACTAATAAAGATGTCCCTTAATTCAAGTTTCAGAAGACTGCTTTATGTAGCTGAAGGACAAGAATATAATTCCAGCTCCCATTTTTTGTCTGTATGAATGGGATTCATCAAATATGCTTAGAGAACAGTTCTGAGCAGTTTTCCAGCAGGGGGGCATGAGCCCTCACTATACAGAAAAAGGACAATGATGCATTAGAGCACNTATGAATGGGATTCATCAAATATGCTTAGAGAACAGTTCTGAGCAGTTTTCCAGCAGGGGGGCATGAGCCCTCACTATACAGAAAAAGGACAATGATGCATTAGAGCACGACCTTAGGTGAGGCACTTAACCTCTTTTTGCCTCCTTCCCCCCCCCCCCATCTGTGGAAACAGAAATGGCATTTACCTAACTAGCAGGGGTGCTGTGCAGTTTAATTCATTACTGCTTCACAGTGACTTTGAGAACCTCAGATAAAAGGTGCTAAGAATCAGCAGGGAGAGGGAAGACACACAGGGACATTATACATAAGCTGGTGCAACAAGCTGTGTGAATTCAGAGCGGCACTGCTTATGTGGACATTTATAATGAAGGGTATTTTTGTTGTTAGTGGTTTTGATTTGGTGGTGGCACTGTCTGGCTTTAGTGTGCTGTATTACTGCTCCCAGGAAATTCTCTATTAATCCACAGGGCAGGGAACAACGGGTGCTTTACAACACCCTATTCCACAGTCATGTGCAAATGATGATACAGAAAGACTGTCTCCAAGATGGAGATTAGACCTCAAGCTTGGCCCTTCTGTCAGTACTCTTTTCTAGAGAGTTTACAAGTTGAAGATATGAAGTTTACACACCTGCCTATTCAGTTACCCAAAGCTCACAAAAGTCAATAAAATCAGTGGAAGGATTCTGTTTGGCTCAACAATCCTTCATTCAAGAACAAGGAACTGATGTAAAACCTATCTATTCCCCCCAGACATGACCATGAAGCAGCTAAAAGCTTTGATTACCCAGCTTGCATTCAAATCTGCGACACAGAAATGAAAAGCCATCATACTCATATTACCAATCCATAATGCCATCTAGCTTCCCAGCTTTTGTTTTAATCTCCAGTGCCCTGCCCAGCACTAGCTGTGGGAAAGCTGGCTGATACCTTCTTGAAGTACCACAGTTGCTAATTTGCCACATGTACATTAAAAGTACAAGTTATAATAGCTCCATTTATATATTATATTAATTAGAGACAAGAACTGTGGGAACTTGTATCACACACAGAAGCTCAGTTACCAAAACTCAACACATCCCAGTGTTATAAACTTTCAGTACATCATAAGCCTGATCCCATCCTTTACTGCTAAAACACTGGTTTAACTCCACTGACTCCAAAATGACATACTTCTGTTCTATGCTTAACATCAGTCAGAACAGAAAGCTAAGCACTGTGTGCTTAACTCCCCTTCCAAGATCTCTTTTTGCTTGCTGGAAACAAAATGTTGTGTGAGTGGATAGTAATCAAGCAGCTCATTACATTGCCCAAATCCCAGCAGCAGTGTTTTGTAAATCCAGAGATAGGCAGAACAGTGTTTAAAACCATGCTCCCACCTTCCTTTATTTACCCAACAGGAATGGGAGGTCGCATAAGGCATGCTAGTAAGAGGTTCTGCATAAGAGTACTGTCACGCATGTTAGAAACAACTGAAGGTTACAACCTCACTTTGAATAAACACATTTTATACCACAGATATATTTGGGTAAATAACGTTTGGCTGTAAAATAATGAATAATCATATTAAAAGTAAATTTAATGTACCAAAGAAGCAAGAAAGAACTTCAATTGGAACATCCCACACCCTTGCTAGTTGTGCTTTAACGAAGTGTCCTAAAGGCAGTCACCATGCCAGTATCTGCACAAGTCTTACTATAGGCAATATTGGGGCTTTGTTTTACTTCAAAATCAGTAATCTCCAAAGTTGAAATCCAAACCCACAGGTTTTCTTCTTTCAGTCTTTGGCTGTTGGGGTCTTTTAAAGAGAAAATAAACTTTCTGACTTTAGAAAGCTAAACCAACATGATTCTATGACTTTAAGTGCATACTAATAGCTTAGGAATCAAATAGATAAGCCTTAGGCGTATTCTGTTTTAAAGACACATGATCTCAAAGCTCATTATAATTTGGTCCTTTGGATGTGCAACTTTTCAATGGCCTGAACTTCTGCTCGTGCTTCTTTTCTGGATCTTTCCTGCTATGGCTGGAATCTCACAGAAGGACAAGATGGAAAACTTGTTATTTAGCTATTTAGTTTATTTAGTTTTGTCAATATAACTACCCCTAATAACTATTTATTTAGTTACTTAGTTTCCTTGCTTTTTTATTTGATAGGAGGACAAGGGAGATGCACTTGTGGAAAGTTAAAGATGTTTGCTTATGAGATACAGACTCTGAAAATGTTTGCACTTCTGTGGGTCTTGAAGGGCCTGTGTAGTGAAAGCAGCTTTCCTAATTTGCATGTGAAGAGGACACGAAGCTAAGCAGCATCTCTGGCTGTGCCTTGCAAAGTGCTCTCCGCTCTCTTTATGGGATTATGAAGTGCTCTCATAAACTGTCAGACTGACACCTGCAGCGAGCAGCACTTGGGAGCGTCCAAGCAGCAAGTGAGAGCACTTTACCATTGGAGAAAGACAGGGAGGAAAGCAGGGGAGCTTTCCCTGAGAAACACATACTGAGACAGAGAGGTACAATTAAGAGTGGCTGGCACTGAAGGGGAATCTTTTCCATTTTAATTTCTGGAGTGCTGAGGAAGTATCAAGAGCACCTGTATTTGCATATCTGAAGCACAAGGGACTGCTTCCTTTGCAAGAAAAAGGGTGCCAGGGACTCCTGTGTGTCCTCTTGCTGCTCCTGCCATTGTGTGCTGTCTTGCGTTGCATTTTCAAATAGATTTCAGTATTCAGCACTAGGAGCTTTCATTGTAACCTTTGCAATCCTAATGATAACGCAGAACTTCTTTTTCCTCTATGCATGAAGCAACACTGCTATATTCTAGCTGTTTTCCACGTACTTGGAAAGACTCTTGGAAAGCTACTTTCCAGACACTTGGAACGATCCCTGCCCCGGGGAACTTTTAAAGACTAAATTCAGAGGTTATCAGCAGGAGAATGCACACAGGCCATTTATGTACAAACCAGTAAATTGATATGAGAGAAAGCAGATTTACACTCAAAACATACAGTGTAAAAGGGTATAAAGTTCAGTATCCTCACACAGCATCTTATGGGCACAAATAAAGAGGCAAAAGGGCTCACGGTGGGATCTACATTCCCCATAGTGTGTGAACAACTCTTCTGGTATGTTGTGGAATCTTTGGCCCAGAGAAAACCGCTCCACATCTGCCTGGCCTACAGGAATATCTGGGAGAGAGACTAACAGTTCCCAATTTTATATGACAATCCAAATTCTTCCATGAAGGAAAAGCATTTAGGCCCCTAACATAGTTCATTTATTCATTTTGGGAAGTGAGTCACTTCAGCTGCTTGAGAACAGACAAAGAACAGTGGAAAAGCAATAGAAGAGGTGGTAAAAGTAATTGTCAAGCTCAGAAGTAGAAGACTAAGACTTATGCTCAGTTGTCATGGAAGATACCAAGGAAAGTTAACATCACATGGTAAAAAACATCAGAAAGGAGTCAGTTGCTGGGGAAAAGAGCAAGTCAAATAAGAAGAGTGACAATATCAATGCAGTTCAGTAGGGATGATTCAGACTGCATCTGAATGAATTTTCCATGGAAATTTTGATGAAAACATGACTGGTTTAAGAAAAGCACTAAAGTGAAGTGCAGAAAAAGAAAAAATTACAGAAAGATGAGGAGAAAAAAAAATTGGAAATATGCTTTTCCCAGTTTGTCAGACCAATCCACAGACACACATCTTCCCTTTTCCTATTAGAAGCCCACCTGTATTAGCTGGATTTTAGCCTAACATGAGAGGACATGAATCAGTGCGTGCCAGAGCATAAATGAGGGCACATGTAAGAACAGAGGATCAAAGAACTGCATTCATGGCCAAGTTCATGCATGTGAGAGCTGGCACAGGTATGCGTGCATAAGCAGCAGCAAGTGACATACACATACTATTGCAAGTGCTTTACTTAGCAAATGAACTCCATAATATTCCCCCTGAGATTGGTCGTTCCCTGGTGTTTAACAAATGGTTGGTCATCTAATGGTCCGAGGCAAAGCCAAGGAAGGTTAACACAGTGACAAAGTGGACATTAACTATGATAACAACTGTTTTCATGGAGGATTATTGCTCTTCTAAGCCTTATTCAACATCATAAAGCCAACAATCTTTCCCTGCTTTTTCCTTGTCTTTCAAATAAAGTTAACATCTTTGTCCATGCAGCACAGCAAACCTCATAGTCAAAATCTGAGGCCTTCAAGTTTTAATACTTTCTCTGTTTGTCCAAGTAGAAGTAGTACTGGGCTTTGGCTGGAAGACAGACCACCATAAAAAGAGCCTCAATTAACCGGAACTCCACAAGCACCTTTTGTCCTGAAGTCAGCAAAGGAAGAGAATTGTCTCCACCAGGCAATATTTTTGGCACAAACAGGTTTTCATGAGGAGTAGATGTGACATCCACCAGCTTAAACATGGATGCCTACAAAGCATTTGTTACTGGGGTACAGAAACTGAAGGCAAACATTCAATAGAACTGATCCACAACTGAAACTGCAAAAAGAATTAAACAGTGCCATTGCCTGCCATACAGCAGACTAAGGCACTGCAGTTAATGCATCATCAGTTAATGCTGCAAAGAATACATTCAGAAAGGTGCAGAGAATCTGGTTTACCATCTAATTCAGACAAATCCTGTTTCAGACTGGCAGCTACAGAAACACAACACTGGGACTAATGCATTGGGTTTGAACTTTTTCTCCACGTACGGATTCCTCCAAACTTTCCAGTGGGTCTGTGGATCCCAGCAAAGGGAACATGCTTTCTGTCAAATGCTTTGTAAAAATCACTGATGGGTCTACGCAGGGGGGCTGTGTTTCAGGTACCATCCTACTGGGATGACTTTGCTTAGGAGACATGTAAAATACATTGCCTCAAATAAAAAGTTGTATAGCCTTTTTTCTTCCCCCAGCATCTACCCATGCATAAGACAGGATTGACACTCGAAACTAGGTTCTGCTAGGGAATAAAAAAACCCCAAACACTGCAAGTTATTTGCTTTGGAGAGCGCAGGGAAGACATCCAAACACAGAGGCTATTAAAGATGGAAACCAACAGGTAAAAGCTAGCAATGTTAATGAGGGGCCATCATAGAATCACTTCACAGTGTTCAGAAACTACAACAAAAGGAATGATTTTAGTTTAGCAGCAAAGATAAGGTATCATAAACATTACCCAGCAAAGATTACAACCCAGTGTCTCAATAAGATTCAAGAGCTCCGGCAATAATTAGGCCACTGAGGACTCAAGAAGATAAGTCCAACTAAAATCCTCAGTGCAAAAATCAGTGATCTAACAATGCTCAAAGTTGTCAGCTCTACCACATCATATTCCATCTACCAGCGAAGGGCCACCAGGAAAGTGGAATGGATGGAGGTTGCCCATAGATTTCTTTTAAAGGGTTGTGGTAAGGCAAAGGAGAATGTACAGTATCACCCATGCACTGGAAACGAAGCAATGTGTGAAACTTAAAGAATCTAAATCTCAATTAAGCTTTGAAGTTTAAAAATGAAAAAGACTGAGATCAGATGGCTGAAACATTTGTATCCAACCCATATGATAAATGCGTTTAATAATAATTGTACTTAAACTTTGCTATCTTCTTCTACTTTAAGATCTCTGAAGGCTTTGGAAGCTTTAGAAATAAAGCCTCATAATACCTCTGCAAGGTCAGCACTATTATTCTCATTTGTAAAAGTGAAATAACTTGGCCAAGGTCACATACAGAGAGCCAGTAGCAGAGCTGGGAATAAGACCTGTCTTTTTTGTCTCTTAGCTATGTATATTTAAGGTGATCTGCAAAGGAAAAAAATACTTGGGCATGTGCCCATTTTTTTCTTTTCCTTTTTATGATGAATAAAAAAGGCATAAAGATTTTTCTAAGAGTTCGTATAAACTGGCCTGAAGGACAACAGTGGTACTTCAAACAGGAATGATGATACACATTTAATTTCCAAGCACTTTCAATTCTGCAGCAAAAAAAAAAGGGCTAAATTAAATGCTGGTTAATAAATAACAACAATAATGATGATAATCATCTGCTGTAGCACGAGCAGAATAACTCCCTATGTGAGCACTGCATTTGAGAAGAAAAGTAAGATGTCTTTGATACAATTACTCTCTCTCATTTATGGCTATGCCACAGTGGTATAATTATAATTATTCCACTATAGTTCTACCAGTTCATTTCCCTGTGTAAAATAAGCCCTAAGGGATTCTTTTCCTGTTGCCATTCAACAGCTGAAATTTATATTCTTTTCACCCTAGACAGCTTCTGATGAGTGGAAAATTCAGAAAACTACCGCATTCCAGGAGACCTGGGGGCACATCTACACAAAGCATTGAGTTGTTGTAGATCACCCGAGGATCTGCTTCTAAAACAGTAAGGAAGGATCTGCAAAAGTACTGAGCTAGCTTTGTTTCAAACCACACTGAACTGAAATTAATGATGAGCCACTGGAGGGCCTGTTGAGGGGACAGAGGGGAGGAGGAACAACAAAAAGGAGATCCTCAAAACCCAAAGTCATTCATGTCCCCTCCAGTTGAGTGGACTGCATGAAGGACAGTAGCTCAAGCCATCAACCTCTCTAAAAAAACAGGGTTAAATAGTCCTTGGCATGCTGAATGTGCCTGTTCAGACTGTAACTGAAACACCAACAAAGCACCACAAACTCAGTACTCTCCAATACATTTTTCTTTTCTATACTAGATGAAAAGCCAATGTATACCCACTTAAACAGATGTCATATTTAATGTCAGAGACCTAAATTGGAGCACCAGTTTTAGCACTCAAGAAGAAAATCCTACCTTGTGAATCTGTAATGTCATTCACTGAAGAGCCACCTTTTACTCCAGAGTTTTTACTTATTGGAGTATGGACTTAAGTATGGAGTAAGATAGACTTATTGTCCATCATCAGTGTAGGAAACTTAACAGAGTTGTATGATATATATACTTCTATCCCTACCTTTGGTTCTTATTTCATGGATTACCTTCATCTTAGTAGTCAGTACCTTCATCAGGTCACTAAGAGACACAGCCACTAGGCTGCTCAGGTGATTAACTGCATTCCCACAGTGAATGAATTCTCCTCAACTGTGGCCTCACTTTTATGCAAAACAAAACTGAAACTGGTGGGAAAGCAGCTAAATAACAACTCTGGGAAAAAAGCACAGCTTAGAACTTTGCAGTCATATGTTCAGACTTCAGCTACACAGTTCCACATCTGTAATTGCACACTGTGTCCTTTCCATCTGATTTACAGAGCTTTGCATTGTTAATGTTCACCTGGTAATAAAAAAAGGCTACAAAGTCCCCTGATAAGCCTTATTACAGGAGCTTGCTAAGGCTGCTAGCAAAACACTTCCCATCCATTTCTGAGCCTAGACAGGCACATACATGCTTTCTGAAATGAAGGCCTGAAAAACCACTTGCTCCTTGAGCATATCAGTGTCATGCCAGGGATTTCCACTAGGTCACTGCATTTTTAAGCACATAGTTAAGGTTGTACGAATTACAGATAGTATAAAAAGTTGACATACCTGAAACACAAGCAAGAAAGAGCAAGGCACATCCAGTTTACAGGTGCTGCTTAGGAAAGACCTCTATTAGCAGAAGTTGTATTGTAGAAGCTAGGGCACCAATACCATGAGAGCACAATGACCACAGACACCCTCCATGACAGAAAGCTTTGTGAGCAGCCTGCCTTTGAAGGGCTAGATTATCACTAGCTCTTTGTGCCACATAAGTTCATACTGTTGCCAGAAGACACATAGAGAGTGCAAACCCCTAGCAAGTGAATGGAAAAGTTATGTAAACTGGTAAGTGTATGGGGAAACTTGCTACTAGCGGAAAACAGGGTTGCCAAAAGCTGCTGCCTGCACAGAGTACCTGTGCTACTTCTATTTGATAAGCTAGTAACTGGATCACTCTTCCTCTGTTATTAGCTAAATCTCCAGGAATGGAGGAAAAACACCAGACTTTTGAAGCTTATTACATAAATATCTCTCTGAAAATAGCAGGTCCATTAACAATGCCTTGTTATTGTGATCAGCAGGACAGCGCTGTACACTCAATGTGCATCTTCCCAACCCACTGCATCCGGCAGATCTAGCACTAAGAAACCAACTCATTGGAAGTTTCGGGTCCTTTTCAGAAAGCTCATGCTGCTGCTGCTGGGACCCACCACACAAGCTGCAAAGCACTAGCATTAATTTACCAGGAGAAGGAAGGGGATCATCCATTCAACATGCATGAAGCATCAAGTGGCCATCACAGAGTAAAGACTTCCACTCTCATAACTAACTTGCAGTGGATTTGAGCTACTGCTACTGATCAAGAACTAAACTCATATATTCTGTATCTGGCACCTATCCCTTTGCCAAGGCAGAAATTCTTTCTCTCTGTGTCTTTCATCTCACTCAGAAGGCCTCTGTAGTCCAGATGATGGCATTACTAAACTGAAAGCAGCAACATGTTGATTCCCAGTTTACTGGCAGGGAGTCAGGTGGTGAATGAGCAGGAACACAGAGAGAAACATCCTTATGATGGAGAGAATTCCCTGGAATGAGTTTGATCTGGATGTCAAAGAAGGAGAGAGGGAAGATAAAAGAGGTCCAAGCAAAACACAGCCAATGTGTTAACCAAGCTTCTTTTCATTACAACCCTACGGAGGGAAGTCTCTTAGAAGATGAACCAAAAGATGACATTTAATGAATAAAACCATAGCATCTACCTTAACAAATCCATCTGAGCACAAATAGTTTGCAAACAACCCCCTTAAAAGGAGCACAGATGGAGGAAACAGCAACAAGCCAGTTAATTTCAGGAAAAAGCCAAGGTGGTTGGAACCCAGATGGATAAGATTTCCTTTGCTGTGTGCTCACTGCAGTTCCAAAGACTTTGAGCTCACCAGCAAATCTCAACACTGCTTCATCTTTCCTATAAACACCTCCTTCAACATGGAAACGTGGTTATTCACCTCTACATCAGCACTGACAATGTGCAGGCAATGCTGAAGAACAGTTTTCTATCCAGCTTTGATCACAAAACAAAATCACTGCCCCACACCATGTATGATGCTCCTTTTAATCCTCCAGGGCTATCACTACTCCTCTGTTGAACAAGCAACAAGACTCAGCTTTGCATATGTTCAGGCTTTTATACGCTGGGCACTCCCAGTGAAAACAATGGAGCTGCACTGTCTGCTACCTTGAAATCAACACACTCTCTTTGGTACTGAGGTGGATATTCCAGTCTGGCAGCAAAGGAATGGAGTGCTATTACCTGTGACAGAGTTTCCCAAGGCAGAACCAGAGTTAACACAGAGATCCATCCCTTCAGTTAGAAACTCTGATATCAGATGGCAGGAAAGTGGAATAGTTTTACTCAGTACAAGTACTTTCTACCTAAAGCTGCTGCAATATTCATGCTCCCTCTGTTCCTGAAGGGAAACCCTAGGGAAAAAGAGGTTGAGACAACCAGAGGTAGATAGGAAAAGTAGGTAAGTTAGTGAGAGCATATTTGTAACCAGCAAGAAATGAAAGTGGTAGGTAGCTAAAGCTCATCAGAAAATAAAAGACATTATAACATTTGAATCTTGTTGCATCTGTAGACATGCATTTAATTTGCCAATCCATTTATTTTTAGTCTGTCCTGGAGAAGAGGAAGCATTGTGAGAGAGGAAGGAAAGAAATTTTTGCTTCTATAACTGTGAAGACTTTCTAAATTTTGTACAGCGACTGCAATGTAGGCAAGATTCTGGCTCCTTTGCCTTGAGGACTGAATTCCTCATTAAAGACACAGAGGCACAGTGCAGACCTGCTCCCAGACATTACCCCTTGCTTCATCTATTATTTGAAGGAGTTGTTTCTGGTAGTGTCAGCGCAGCTATGTGTCTTACTCTGCTCAAGTCTTGGCCACTGTGTTTGACATTGAGTGAAGGTGTTAAATATCCAGTAGGAACAAAGAGTTATAATATGGAAATGGTTACTACCAGTGTGGACAAAGGCTTAGCAAGACCCATTTTGTTTGCTCAACTGAACTGTAAAATAAGTGGAAAAATATCAAACTAGAAAACAGGCAAACAAAAAACCCTGGGATATTCGCAAAGCCAAGACAATGAGCTCCATACCCTACAGTTAGCCTGCAGAATAATTTACTCAGAGCACCAATGCTTAGGAAATAAATGTCACTAAGGTTTTGATGTTTTTACCACCATAATACCCAGCCCTGCACAACCATCGTCACAGCAACACTGGCTTGAAGCACCTTTTCCATATGGTATGTCCTACTCAGAGTACGCATTGCTCCACCTTACTTCAGAGCTTAAAGTTTCCACACAGACCTTTTGATTTCTTATCACTGTATACTAGGAAAGAAGCCTGATTTCAAGGAGCACAAGGCAGACCTGACACATTCACTTCTGCCTTCTTCTCTCCTCCCTGTGTAAGTAGATTTGTACGGATGATTTTATACTACTTGAAGGTTTGCCTAAGGAAGACAACTTCTCAGGCAGCTAGCTGAAGCTAGCACAAACAAGGAGTAAGACAGGAGATCCAGCCCAGCAGACAGCATGAGGTATCATGTGAAATCTACTTTATGCTTACTGTCTGGGCAGAGACCCCATAGTGGATACAGGCATCCCATAGACTCTTCAGTTAAGTGTACTAGCCTATTTTGCCCTTAGAAGCATGGAAGAATGGAACTACAGCTATTGAACAGGCAATTTGGGTTTATCCAGAGGTTACGGAATAAGAAACCTGAGTAGTTTTTTTTCTTTCTCATAGCGGTCTGTGATTTAACCAACACAGTGTAACTGTGCAATATCTAAATTAAATTCTTATTGAAGACAACCTTACTTCAAGCTAGACTTCTCCTTCCACGCTCTCTCTTCTAATTTCAGAGTAGATAGAATGAACAGTGATGATCAATGAAGTTCAGATAAAGTTCAGCACAGAAGCAGTTTCATGCCAGGAACTAAAAGCAAGTCTGAAATGCCACCCATGTAACACACACTTTGTCAGGAGATAGCCAAAAAGTCAGCCCTGGAGTTCAGTGTACAGGCTATTCCCTCAGATAATGTAAATTGAAACTTGCTTGTCTATGATGTTGCACCTTCTGCCCTTTTCAGATTAAAGGCAGGAAAATATTCCCCTTTTTCTTGCCCTTCTCCCCATTTTCTATTTCCTAAAATGAAATGAGCAAAACAAGAACTGTCAAAACATAATGGGGGAAAACCAGAAACAGAGCAAAACATGGTAGATTATATAGTTAGGCAGGAGAAGGTATAGCAACAGAGAAGAACAGCACCCACTTTTGCTCCTCAGTTTCACAGGAACCAGTGTAACAGCATCATTCACCTCTACAAAAATCACTGCAATGTAAGCATTTTTATACCTACAGCTTCTATCAACCTCTCTTTTAGGAAAAGCTCCTGAAAGTCCTTCTAGTTGTTGATTTCCCATTAGGGACATGCACAAAGCCCTTGATGCCAGTGTTTCATCCTCCTTCTTCGAGAGTGTAAACTAAAGTGTAGGAAACTTCAATTGACTAGAGAGAGAACTTAATGAGCCTGTTGCAACCCTAGAAATGGTTCACATATGTTCCGATTATGATGGCTTTTTGCTACAAGACCAGGACAGCATAGTAGCAGGGCATGTTTTCATACATCACCCATTTAACACTTCAACACGTGCTATTTTTATAGTCACTGAAAAAACTACAGGAGTAATTTGGAACATAGCCCAAAATATGCAGGATCGGGATTTAATAGCCAGTAGTGACTCCCTGAGGCACAGGGTGGTTATATGCTATAAATGAAGCATGGTAGAAAGATCTTGCTCCAAAGATCAGTGATGCTGGGACAACAATGAACAAACAACTGCACAGGGCAATCGTGAATTAAAGAAAGAAAACAATTATTTCTCCTTTGGAAGCCAAAAGGGCTTCCATTCAGTCTTTCAGGGAAAGAGGAAAGACCATTCTGATGGAAATCAAAGGCTGAACTTAGAAGAAAGTAAGGAAATCATTTTGATAATCATTCAGGATGTAGGCATACCCAAAGTTCATTAGCCTCTCAAGCAGTGTACATCCCAGGCCAAGCTTTGGTAGAGAACTACCCCACAGTAAACGGGGAATGCTTCAGGAATGCATCCTACACTGCTTTATACTGCAAGAAGCCCACCAGCTCCAAGCTCTGCTTCCCTCTTTTAGAAAGCTTACAGTATATAAAGAAATACCACTCTGGTCAGTCATGATCAACAGACCTTTTGTGTTTAGATCTCTTTTTTCCTCTCCTTCTATTTGAGCTTTTTCTTTCTTTCTTTTAATATATGAAGGCAATATTTACAGCCCAGGCAGTGCTAAGATGCAGTGATTATGGCTGATTTTATCACAGCCGTATTACTCAGCTGCAAGGTGAAGCGCTGTGCTAAAATGGATCATGAATCCCTGAAATTGACTATCCGTCACCTTTATAATCCTGATGGAAAGGCAGGTCAGATCAGGCTTGACAACTTCCCATGCAAAGGAGACTACAACAGTGATGTCTTCTTGCCTCAAGGCATTTATTTGTCTGGAGTGGAAGGTGATGCCTTAAGGAACCAGACTAGAGAAAGAGGAGAAACCAACTGCTCCAACTACTGCAGGATTCGAGTGTAAACAGAGGAATCTAAATGCATGCATGGAAAGAAAGACATCTAGGAGCACTGGATGAAAGGATAGTACAAGCAGCGAAGAATCAGGTTTGCAGCATGAAGACCTCCCCTTAGACTGGAGAACAGAGTGAGGAAAATAAAACAACACCTCCTCAGTAGCAATTTGTGGCAGGAGATGAAATATACAAATGGGGAAAGCTTTCAAATGTCTGAAAAGTCCAGTCATACCTCCTTCATATTCAGTGTCAGGGCCTTTCTCACAACGTCAACTTCAAAAAGCATCTGCAAGTTTGGAGACCAAGTTCATTGATGGCCATCATTACATGTGGCACCTCAAACCCTGCAGAATGATGGCAACGTCGAATCTCACAGCAGGTGTTTATTTGGAGACAACCAACACAGTTGCTCAGAAAAGCACTAACCTATCCCAGTGAATCTTCTTGACTGGCATATGGCCACATGCAAGAGGGACCCCATAGGAGAAAAGATTAGTTAGCATGTGATTGTTTCTAGGGAAATTGACATGCTGCTTCCAGTAAACCCACAGCAACTGTCTTCTTAAGGCAAGACTTGTTCTGAAGTATAAAACCAAGTTGTCTTATTAACACACTTTCCAGGTTTGGGTGTAACTCAGTACCACCAAATACCAAAGAAAGTGCTTGTTCTCGGTTTCCATGTTCTATTACCAGCATAGTTACTTACACATCAGGTGACCTAACCATAGTCATCAATGTTACTTTATCTTATTCCTTCCTATGCAAAAAGGAGACAATTTTATGCGTGTCTCAGAGGTACTACACACTGGTTGTTAAAATTGGGGTAGAATCTTTGAGATCCACAGATAGATAGCATTAAAGAAAAGGTAAAGACTACTTACATCTTGCTCATCTCACCTGTCCTTTCTTCCCCTTTCCACTTGTGCCTCTTCTGGGTAAGTCACATCCCAGCTAAACCTCTTAGTGAATGATTACATTAGAGATAATGCTAATTACCAAATGTCATCTGTGTGGTACAATCTTATCAGCACCCCACACTTCCTCCCCTGAGGTGAGGGGGCTTTATCCATTTCATAAAAGTATCCTAGTTATCTCCTCTAGCAAGCTCCATTCCCTCAGGCTTGAAGGTGGTTGTTTTCCCTTTTTTTTTTTACCTCCATCCTAAGTATAGATTCAAATCTTTCCTGCTAGAACCTCTTTCAAGAAGGGTTCACCCCAGTAACAGCCTGGTGGATATTATCCTTTGTGTATAAAAGGAGCCAGACAGTTCCCAAAATGCTGTGTTTTAGATAAGGGCACTCACATACCATGCATCAAGCAGTGTCATTCTATCACCTACCATATGGCAGAGGAACTCTATTACTGCCTTGCAGCTGTGAACACTGAGTTTTGAACATAAGGGGAAAGAAAGACAGACCCAAAATAGGTTCAAGAATGCCTATAAAGGCTTTGGTAAGGCAACTATGTCACAACTGTAGTATTGCCTCAATTCTGGAACCTCCTCCTGACCAAGCTCTGTCAATGCCATGTTCTTCTGCCCTGTAGCACTCTCTATTAGTCCAGTTTGGTGCTCACCCCACATTCCTAAGTAGCTGACATGCACTGCCTTCATCTAACATATTGAAGGATTAATAACATAATGTGGCGTAGCCATAGTGACCCTGCTGTTTTGGTTACAGCACTGCTAGTTCCAAAGGTTTTAACAGTCTAATTCCGTCTTGCACTATCATCCAGAAGGCAGTTTGCTCCCTTACTAGTAGATACTTGTTGTATTCTTTCTGGGGGTTTGGTTATTTCTGTGTTTGAAGGTTGTTAGTGGGGATTTTTTTTTTAATATAATTTGTGTGCATATTACTCATTGTCCCTGGAATTCATTTTGTTCCCAGCTAATGAAACCTCTGCGTCGCTAACAAAGCGGAAAATAAAGAAGGTAAATAGCACTCTCCAGAAACAATTTGTTTCCTGCTCTGTAAATTCTTGCTCAACGGCATCTCGGGGAATATTCACCCCAATAAGAGGGGAGAGAAGCAGAAGGTGATTGAGAAGGAGGTGGACAAAGGGGCTACAAATGCAGTCTGTTGATGTGGAAATAATGATAGTCACACTGCAGGCAAACAGGTACCCAGACAGCTGCACCTCTGAAACACCAGAAAACACTTGAGCGCAGGCAAGCCATTCCAGTGAATAGAAACCACTGATGGCAGAGAGATTTGAAGGGGAGATCAACTTTCTCAAGTTTAACCCTTTGGAGCTATGGTAAGAGCCAGCTGCCTGCGGCACAGTCCTGATTCAGAACACAGAACAGGACACGGGAAATTAATGAGTAATCCTGTTCTTCAAAAGCATTGTGACAAAAGGTAAGTGCAGACTATGTCCTGTGGCATTGGTGTCAGTGAGTGTGAAACAAGGAAGGTAAAACTTACAAAGACGTAATGATAGCTTGTCCTAGCAGGTGTGCTGCTACTACCTGCCAGAGAAAAGCAAGAGATGTTCTACAAAATGTAGATTCTTACTCATATAGGAGAGCCATTATGTTCATTTTCATACAATCTAATATGAATCGCAAGGCTGAAATTTTCCAAAAAATAGGACTGCCAAAGAGATTTTCAAGTTCATGTTGAAGCTCCTAAATTAATGGCTTGCAGTTGAAAAGAGCTGAACTTCCAGCTGCTTCCACTGATTTTACTGTGGCATTCAGATCTTAAACTCTCTAATCCAAGCAGAGAGATAAAAACAGTATCATAGTGCAGGAAGGGAAATAAACTTGTACCTTTCCACCTGTATAGTCAAGTAATGTGCCTTCTCTGTGTCTTACTGCTTGGGAACCAATACCAGAAATCAGTATCTGCTCTTCCTGGAAAAACAAATCAACCAGCCTCAAATTCAGCCAGGGAGAAATGCAATGAAAGCCAGGAATTATTTCTCAGATGACTTGACTGCTAAAAGTAGCTAAGGGAATTAGACCTCCAAAACCCACAGGGTCCTAGGTCCTTTAGCCACCTTTAAAAATGCATGCATAGTGCTCCACACATGAACACACCTTTGCACTATCACTCACTGGATTACCGGACCAGCCTTTGTACGGAAGATTAAATATAAACTGTTTTACTGTTAAGCCATATTTATTGAGCTTTAAGAACTATGTAATTTATACATCTCTTCTTGCAGAGCTAGAAAAACTCCATCAACAATAATGAAGGCAACACTTGATTTCAAATGATATGTTTTTAACCTACAATAAGCAACTTGCTATATCTAGAAAGAGCTCTCTAAAAGTTATGCAAGATATTAAATGAGCTGCTAGGAGACCATGCAGGTTGGGCTTGTGAAGTAAAAGAGAATGCAGCAACCAGAGAAATCCTGGCAAAATAGCAGCACCATCTCAGGAGAGGATTGCTGCAGCTGCACTAGTTATTTACATGAAGTCAATTCCAAGTGATTATTAAGAACATGAGGTTTATCGTGTAATATAAAAGGCCAGTTCATTATGTCCGCACAGGCTACAGCTCAAATGGCAAATCTCAATAATTCATTTTTTTAACAGCAGTTTGGGATTTAATTGCTGCACAATAACTGCTTTAATTCTGAATTAATTTCTTAATGGAGATGTAATTGTCTTGGGCTTCATCTAAGGGGCCAAAATCTGCACTCATAGGCATAAATCCAGTGGAACGTCATGCGCGAGTGTGGGATAACTTCAACATAAAGAAACTGGAAGTCCACAGGCAGCTGAGTTTTATACTGGTATCCCAGAAAAATAGTATGGCACAACCTTCATTTGCACTTTTTCATTTTCAGTCCTAAATGGCCCTTGTTTGCCTGGGCAAAGTCCATACAAGTACTAAACACAGGAGCAGAATCATCTCTATTTATTGCTGTTATTACAATAATTAATTTGTAAAACCTAGCTCATTCCAAAAGGTCGCAAGCATTTTACTTTAGGGAAAACCTTCATTTAATGCCAAAATGCTTTCAGGTCTGAAGAAACCAGCTTATATAGATGGAGGAGCTAAAAAGGCAGGCCACAATTAGCCACATTTCCATTTGGTTGAGACATACAAGCTGGTAACTCCAAGAACTATAACAAGCTCTGCATGAACAATTCAAGAAAAATGGCTTCAGAAGGTATTCACAAGAACTCAGATACGAGGTATCCAGGCAGGCAACATAGAAATCCTTAAGATAGAACTGAAATTACTAAGAACAAAAAAGTTATCACTGTTACGGTCATCTTATAATATAGAAGAAAACAGTGATCAAAATATTGATGTTGTAGGAAGAATGCCCAGATAGCATGAACAGGGACTAATGAAACTTTAGATCTTCCAGTGGTCTACTCCAGTTGATGAACTCTTATTGGTAAGAACACAAGAAGCAGCAAGACAATAAATCACCCAGAGTAATCAGCAACAAGAAGTCAGTGACAACACTGCAAGTCATGCAGAATATTTGAGTCTAGTGAGTATTAGAGGCTGAATTCTAACCCTCAAAGTCCTACAGCTGCAGGAGGTCTTGGAGGCTTATCTCTTTCAAGGCCATACCAAGGAAGGAGAGTGTGGTGACAACAACTCTCACAGTCCTAGCAGGCCAGGGAAGTTGCAAATTCAATATGCAACAGTATATAAAACCAATAAAGAATACACAAATGCAGCCCACAGTACCCTTAATTTGAAGTAAGACATGCCATCTACTGCTGTATACAAACATCTTTCCCCTTTTGCAAACAGGCAGAAAAAAGAGACAATTTTGAGGCATGCATGTCAAGCATTTTTCTACTAGTATCATCACAGCAACTGCGTGTGAATTTTCCATCTATTTTCCATCTATTCACACCACCAGTGACACAGAAACACTGACAGCCCTCTAATGCTTGGTTTAATATTTAGCAAATGAGAAGAACATCCTGCTAAAACACAACACTGCTTACCTTGAGGACCTCCTCTACAATACTGCCTTGACACAACCTTGCAGGCATCTCATACAAAAACCGTGTGGTGCTACGGACTGTCATGCCACAGGGTGCACTGAAGTAGGAGTCTGTTTTAAATAAATCCAGGAACACGCATTTAGCTCTATTTTCTCTTCAAGCCTATACGCAGTGCTCATGCTCTTCCCATAATGCAACGGTTACCAATCACTGAAAACTTGCCAGTAGACTCAAGACATCTCATCAGACTTGTGGGATGAGGATGGTTAGTAGGAAGTGGACCAAGCAGAAGTAATTCTCTTCATTTAAAGCAATATACAGACAAAAGAAGTGTTTATAAAAGCCTTTCTCTTGCTTTTCACTTTTTGACACAAGAAAACAACTTGTTTTGAAGCATAATACTCATACATGAACACATCAGCAATACCTTTTCTTGCATCTTGGTAACCCAAGGCATATACAAGCAAATATATACTCACTAACTTTTCTGTGAAGGAAAAAAGCCCAAAGCGACTCTTCCTCCTCTAGTACAAAAAGGCCTCAGTACAAAATGTTTATGATGTGAGTAAAGCAGTAAGCATCAGAAGTTGAGATACGCGTCTCTGGCCCTTTGCATACCTAAAAATGACACAGTCTTTCAGGTCAGTAAGCTGAAAGCTTATGGATAAAGGTCAAGATGAAATTTAGCAGATCAACCATCAAAACTATCAGAGATAAAGGAAAAACCTGCCAGAACAGTTTTGATTCCATTTTTCATCAAAATCATACATCTCTATGGAAATTGTGAACTTCAATGAAATGTTTGATGCCTAAACACAGTGTTTCTTTGTGATAATCACAGAACATCTTGTTTAGATCCATTCTTTTGATTTTTATGTCATATTAATATTTCATTTACATTATTGCTATTGCTCTATGTGGATTATTCTTTACTTACTAGTTTAATACAATAAAGAAGTCAAAATAAAGAAAACAAATCAAAAGAAAATGGTGAACATGTAAGTAAAAAAGTACATTCAATTGCCCCTAATGAAGAAGGCTTCATGAAAGGAGTGCTGACCTATTTTGAAGGAAGTAGAGATGACCTCACTTGCAGTATTGTGCACAGTTCTAGTGTCCTAAACATAGGGAAGACACGGAACTGTCGGAACAAGTCCAGAGGAAGCCACGAAGATGATGAGGGGACTGGAGCATCTCCTGTATGAAGACAGGCTGAGAAAGTTGGGGCTGTTCAGCCTGGAGAAGAGAAGGCTGCGTGGAGACCTCATAGCAGCCTTCCAGTATCTGAAGGGAGCCTACAAGAATGTTGGGGAAGGACTCTTCATTAGGGACTGTAGTGATAACACAAGGGGTAACAGATTAAAACTTAACCAGGGGAAGTGTAGATTGGAAGAAATCCTTTATTGTAAGGGTGCTGAGGCACTGGAATGGGTTGTGAGTGCTCCATCCCTGGCAATGTTCAAGGCCAGGGCCTTGGGTGACTTGGTTTAGTGTGAGGTGTCCCTGCCCATGGCAAGGGGTTGGAACTTGATCTTAAGGTCCTTTCCAACCCTAACTATTCTACGATTCTATGACTCTATCCTCTACATTCAGCTGGATACAGAACAGGGATCTGACTATAGTGTGCTAGAGCTGTTGTTTTACCTTTTTAATTGGATGCCAAAGTATGCACAGTTGTATTTTAACCACTGAAAGCATTTTGGTTGTTCTGTGGCTCTAAGGTAGAAAACAGCTTCACTGTATTCATTTGAGATCAAAACACATCTCCATTGTGAGAAAGTTGAGCTCTAAATTCAGATCTCTCAATGTACCTATACAGGCTCAAATTTTAGCATCCACAGTATAACTGCCCTGGCAGCCTTGTCATTATAAACTTTTCTGGCCACTGCATAATCTGTGCCAGGCCCACTGAGGAAGGAAATAAAGCTTAGAGAAAGACAGGAAGATGTAACTGATCTATACCTCAGAAAGAAAGGGAACTTGCTAATAGAATTTGCTGCTATAGCCTCTGGCATTTCATGGTATCACAGGCATTTGCCTGTGGTATCCTGATTCCCTGGAATGCAAGATACACTGTAATTCATGTGTTAGGGTATATTTTCCAAAAGCAGGTGACAGAATAAAGACTCATCTGTGATTCAGGATGTCACTGGATTCACTAGTTTTTCTGTCCTCTTCAGGTCCTTATGACACATCCATCACTGTAGTATCTCAGTAGCTGGTAACGTTCATCGGACAAAAAAACCCCAAATCAGTAAGCAGCCAAGATTACAGAAAACAGTGGCCAAAATAGGGTTCTTAAATTCACACTTCAACAGAGAAATTAACAGCATGATCCTCCACACTAAAAGACCAAAAACAATCAGGCAAACCCCAGTGAACATGCTATGCCGAACCTCCACAATAACTTACAAATGTGGCTATCCACAGGTACAGAGCTAAGCCAAAGTACTGGGTTTAGAATCAGTAAAATTTCCTGATGTCTGTAACTATAGGTGGTGGGCCTGGGTGGTACAACAGCTTTTTCTGGCCTTCAGACCTACAAATCTGAATTTACAAAGTAGTAGCACATACTTCAACTGAAACCACCCTGCATGTTTCAAAGTGTACTTGTCTACAAGCACATGCTAAGCAGCATCACTGGCAGCAGAACACCCTAAGCACTTCCACACATTGAGGTAGATGGTGAAAGTAGATGAGCTTTCAGGATCCTTCTAAACTATTTTCTCTGTGATGCTAAGAATCCTACACATACTAGCAGCAAGGGATGTTTCACACAGCTTTCCTGACAGCATTACCCTTGACCAAGCTGATGGGAAGTGCCATCATTCACAGGAAAACAGTCTATGGAAATGTTCTTTTTGCAAACATATATTAATAAATGAAGGCTGGTATGAGTCTCTTGCTCTCCCCCAACTTTGCAAATAAGGAGCACTGGGGTTATTACCAGCTCATCAAATATTCCATTAAGACTGACAATCCAAAAAGGGAAGTGCCATTTGCAGAAGTTCTCTCCGAGCTCCAGCAGCCCTGTCAGTGTCATGGCTGGACTAAGATTCTGTAGTGAGCAAAAATGAAGTCAGAACCTCTTTAATATATAATTAGCAATAAGAAGAGTATGAGGGCATTTGAATAATGCATCTCATGGTCAGACAAAGCTGTAGGAGCCAAAAGAGAAAGAGAGTAAGGAGGCAAGGGGGCAAAAATTCAGAGAAAAATGAGACTTACATGTCTATGTGAAGGGAGAGGTCCAGTTATAACATGATAAATAGCATAAAAATAGTGCTTTGCTTTCAGAAACTTCCAAAATGGGGCTCAAAGGCTGACGAAAATGATTATTCCCTTATTATAGCAAAAGAAATTGAAATCCATAGGGAGAACATGACATTTCCAATGGCACTTCAGGGTGTCAATGGCAGAGCTGCAAATACAGCCCATTCTTTAATGGCAGGAGCAATTGGCTTCTTCCATCCTACCCCTGACAGTGTCCAGAGACCAGGAGATAATGCACAATACAGCTGCGTTTCCCCATAGACCAGATTAAGGACTGGTGGCTGGTGTTTATGCCAAGTTCTCTGGTGCCACATTAGCCCAAGGCTACACTAGCACATGTTATAGTCACAATGCCTGAGAAACACAGAGAAAAATGAGAGCACGGAAATGATTTAGTGCTAATACTGAGCTCTGAATTCCTATTTCCAACACCTCAAAATACAGATGTTTTTCCCTTTCTTAATTTACAGAAGTAGCTAGGATTGCAGATCAGGGTTCATTTAGGCATCAGCTTAATATCTATAGCATCTGCAAACAATGCAATAGATATCACTTTTGATTTTTCAGCAGAGCAGCTCTTTTGACATTGACTCATCTGCAATCAGTTTTTACCTAGGTGTGAAATGCCTGTCCACCAATGCATCAGTCATATCTGCTTCCTTCAGGCTTTCCCATCCCCATGCAGCAACCCTGTTTGATTCCCATAGGAGCAGTACATGGAAAGGAAATTTCCAGCTGAGAACCACTGCAGAAAGAGTGCAAGAAGTTTTGGGTCGAGGAGTCAGAGGTGGAATTGAAGAGGGTGCTTTACTGCTTCCCCTAAAATAAAGCCTCAATACTAAATAAAGAAGTGCACAAAACCCCCTTCAGCTCCTCACTTAGAAGGAAAGTAGCAATAAAGCAGCACTGTCTGCAGCTGGAGCAGAGGAGTGAACTACAGACCTATGGGCAGGAAACTGCTAGAGAAGGGCTTGCTTTACCCTTTAAGAGCACACAACATGTGAGGTGAAGGTTTCATATGAGAGCTGCTGAAAAATATGTCATTATTATACTTGCATGGGGTGCAGGTATTGGCCATGGGGAGCTGCAGGGGCAGGCTCTTTGAGGTGAGGCTGGGGCTGCCTCGTACTGGTTGTGACTGATTCCAACAGCCCCACAGCAGGACAGAGCTGAGCCCCCAGCCATGGTGGTGGTACCTCGGGGAAAGTCTGCGTGAGGAAGAACAAGGGAAAAGCTGGACAGGGAGAAGGAACACAGTAAGAAACCATAAAGGGAATACAACAGTGAGAGAAGAAAGCAGCAGACCGAAAACACCAAGTACTGACCAATTCCTAGGAACTGTAGGTAAAGAAAATGGGGGGGACAAGTTAGATGACCAGTTTCTCAAAGTGATGTCCAAACTTCTGTCTACTTCCATGACCTTCACATCCTTCAAAAGCAAAGGGGCACTCTCAGGATAAGCTCTGGAAGGGACAACCCAGAGCAGAGGGAGATGTGCAACCCATCAGACCCACCTTCCACCCCCAGGGGAGAGACCCAGCGTCTGAAGAGCATTGAAACAGGCTGAAAAGGAGGAAGTCATGGAAGCATTATTTCTATCTTGTCCCACTCTTTCTGATAAAGAATGCTACTTCAAAAGCTTTCCAGATGTAAGATGGGAGAATCTGACCCAGCTCCAGAGGATGACTAAGGGAAACCACAGGTACCTTGCTTAGAGGAAGCAGAAGTTGTAGCACTCTTCAAACATCTAGACCCATATGCAAGGAGACACAAATGAGAGGTTCTTGGTCACTACACATTCTTGTAACAGTAACAGGTGGTTGTGCATGAAAGAGACACCCTAGAAAAATATGCTTAGTCTCTACAACATGTTTCTTTGATATGTTTCAGAGACACCATGATATCTTGCAGAGACAGCTGGAACTATAAGGACTCTGTAGGAAGGAAAAACTCAAATAGACAGGAAAGGTATAAACGCCATTAGGAATGCAGGGATTTCAGGCAAACACTGTGTTTGCAGACAGGGTGGGCTCAGGATGGGTCTCATATTAACTACAGCAGCCCCCAGCTGTGCTCCTGGAAAGTAATATGGCTTGGAGGGGATTCTCTGAGCTAAGGAAAGCTGGCAGGTGCTAAGGGGCGCTTAAGTCAGACAAAGACATCTGCTAGGGATGTCAGTAATAGAGAGATAACTTATCTGGGAGCAGGGGATAGGACAGAAACTTCAGCTGAAGTAAAGCTAAGAGATGGTACAACTGCAGAAATAAGTAACAGGGCTTCCAACAGAACTTCAGCAATATGAGGATCTGGGGCAAAACTAAAAATGACCGTGTGTATACACATCACTGTGAAAGCCACTGAGCAACAATGGGTAAATGAGAGTGCTGGGCAATGGAAAAAAACCTTGCTAAAATTAGGATTAATGGAATGACAAAGATCAATGGAAAATCATGATCTTTGGTTTCAAACTGTAAGCGAAGGACTCAGTAGGCTTTAGAGGTAAGGATGCTGTACCCCCACAGAACCCAGTAAGGGTTTAGAGCAAACTCTAAAAGCCCCAAATACAAGAATATGCAGGCTTACATCAGCATCTTCTTGATCAAAAGAACAGAAAAATACTAAATGCATGAAGTTGATGAGCATCAAAGCAATAACCAACCTAATAAAGCAGAAAGAAAGGGGGTGACTGGTTATCTGCTTACAAAAACGAGTTAGGTGTCATGTTGGGTGACAGTTTAGAAAAGTAATTTCTTGATGTGTTAAATAAATTACCACTCCCAACAGCTGATTCCAGAGCTCACAGAGGCAGGAGACTATTTTCAGTGCAATTTGACATGAAAGAGCAAAGCCTTTTTGCAAAGCAACTGTTGTTGATGCACTGAAAACCAGTGACCACTTCACAAACAGGGTTATTGTCCCATAGGAATTCCACACATACCCCATATACATAAATAAATGAAAACCACCACAGAGATGAATTGCTATTATTTTTTAAAAAGGAATTGTACAACTAATGAGGAAGCTGGCTGAAAAGGAAGTAATATCAGAAGCAATAAGAATGAAATCCCTATCCTAAAACATATGGAGGGGGAAAATGATCCAAGAGTCAGAAAGGCATTTCCAAATAACAAAGCTAAACGTGAATCTAGGAAGTGAGGAAACCCTTACAATAAAACAGTACATTTAAATGGACAAGCTGAAGAAATTATTTGAGCTAGAAAGGTATCCTGCTGGTAAACAGAAATCCAGTCTCAGTGAGGCCAACACAGAGGAACATAAGGAAAAGACAGAATTGTCCTGGTTCCCTTTCGCAATATTTCCTACTTATTCTTTGTTACAAGGTCTTTGCTACTGTCAGATGTTTGGGGGAATAGTGAGATCGAGGTCATGCATACAGCTGATGAGAGACACTGAGCTGAGAAAGGCTCTTCTCTATCAGAAGGACAGGAATAGAGTTCAAAGAGATCTTTGAAAATGGGAGAACTGGTCCAAAATGAGCAAGGTGAAATCTAACAGACAGGTATCAAGTGCTGTATCTAAGAGGCGAATTAGATCACATACAGACTGACGAGTCACTGATTTGTTAGTGAGTTATCCTATAATAATGACCTGAAGCACATAGCACTTCACACACTAAACAGGAGCCAGCAGAGCAATGTTGTGAAGGAAACACATGCCCTGTTAAAAGGAGAATAATGTGCAAGATATGGAAAGTGTCACTTGAAAAATGCATACAGTTATGGAGAAACCCCAGCTGGAGAACCATTGCCCAGCTTTAGGCACCAGACTCATGGAAAAAAACGTATCAACTGAGATAAACCCAGAACAGTGTGGGCCAAGATCTTAAGAAAACATCCCCCATGGAGAAAGGCTGGCAAAAAACGTATTTGTTTAATCCAGAAAAGAGAAGACTACAGAACAAACGGGACTTGAATACACAGAAACTTGTCAGGAAGAGGAGAAGGAGGAAAAAGAATAATATCAGTGTAGCACACAAAATTGAAAATCTGATTTGGAAATGGGGAAAAAGTTTCTAGTTCTTTCGATAGCAGAGCCTTACTGCATGCTATGTAGGCAGATTACTGAAAATCCTTCGTTGGAAGCTTCTAGAGATAAGGTAAATATTCAGAGTAGTCAATCAGGTTCCTTTCATCCCTGCATTTTGTGATTTTTGCATGATCTTGGGAGATGAAGGATTAGATTAGCAAGAGGGGGATGCAGACCAAGACTGAAAGGCACTTGGACTCGGATGTAGGGAGCCCAGGGCTTGGACCATGATAGCTCTGCTTCAAGACTTCAGCCAAACACACTGCATTTCCTTATAGTTCATGAGGAAGCAACAAACAACCCCCTATGGACCCCATGGGCAACGCAGAAGCATTCCAAGCCCTCTACAGAAAGATAAGAATTTGTTGCTATAAAAAGCATAAATGAACAAGAGCCTGTACAATGCAGTCTCCACAAATATCATCATGAAATCTCACTGAAAATCCTAATAACAATTTCTTTCTAAAAAAGAAATAGAGAGAAAGGAATTAAAACAACCCTCAGGAGTGAAGCAGCAAGAGCAATGTTCAGAACTAAACTCAGAGTATTTAATTCTTTACATCTGCCCAATATATTCTATACAGATAGCATAGGAGGGAATTAGGGGATACGGATGCCTTTAGCCATGATGCACAGGATGAAGGGAAGAGGTGAGGGGAAAGCTCACTTTCTAAACTCAAGCAGAAGCGATAAATCACAGCCTGGCTGGCATGGCAAACACCAGTCCCTCTGGCAGCTTTGTAATTACTCCCTAAATGTGGTCTCAACCTTCTTGATGTGGAGATAAATAACTTTATGTGCAAGGCAATTAAAGCCTCGGGCAACACTGCCGGCAAAGCTTGGTCACTGTGTGTCACTATCCATTTGCCAGAGAGGTGTACAGTTAGTAGTGAGTTTATTAAACCGGAGCACTGGCTTCCACATATCAACCTGCTAGAGACCTTCTCTGGATGGCTCTCAAACAATCATTTCTACTCTCCAAAGTAATGAAACATCCTGGTTCAAGGGCTGAACCTCAAGTGAGCGGAGAGACCCTCTGAGCAGCGTGCTAGACATTATGCTCCTATCTGCCCTCCCAGGAGAGAGCAGTTTTCTGCATCGTGTCTGATACCTACTGGGGAAATTCTGAAGGAATTATCAACCATCATGATTAGATTCCTCCTCTTCTCAGGAAAGAGCATGCTCAGTTGAAACAAGAGCTGTTGCTGGGATGGTAACAAATCGCTCTGAAGCAGAGCCCTGATTCTGCATTCTTTCCCCCCCTTGTACAAGTGCATTTCTCTGCCCTTTTTCTAAATGGTCATATTTTCTCTACAACTCCTGTCTATCCAAAGTAGTACATGCCTCCAGGTTTGTCTCACACCTTGCTGCTTATTTGTACCAACAGCTCTGGAAAGCAAACTTAGAAAAGTCCTCCTGCAGTCCCATATGGCTAGGCAAAACAGCACTATGCTATTAATACCTGAACCCTATCCTTCTTCAAGGAACTACTGGCCTGCTCAGCTCAGCAGCACAGTGTACTGCAGCACCCACATCAAAAAACACCCCCAAAACTAGAATCCTAAGAAAAGCACTATGCAGGGTGCAAGTCAGAGCATTAGACACAACAGGACTTGCTTTTGAAACATAAGACACATGACTGGAGTAACCGATATGGGCTGGACTGCTTTCTAACTCTCTCAGAATGCACAGCTCCAAGTTATGTGAAAAAGTGGGATAGCTTCTGATTTCTATAAATCAAGAAATAAAAATCAACAAAGTGTTTCAATTTCGTAAAAAAAAAAAAAGTTGTGTTTTTCTGTCTTCTGGTGTCAAATCACCATGAAAAGAAAATGAATCAGCACAACAGTCATTTCATTCAACATTCCTCCTGACAAACAGGGTTTTTCAACCTGGTTTGATGAAGACAGAACTTGAAACGTTATCAGTATGTTGATAAAAAAGCAATGTTCCTTCAAAGTCAGTACAGATTAATAACCAAAACTGCTACTAGAGGGCACTGTAACATTCAAAGGAGGTACATAACTCAGCTACCCGTTGTTTGTTCCTGTGTCCTTTCAATCTTTCAAAATACCTTGGGTATAAAACCAGCTAAATTCCAGTTTAGACCATTTCACTGTTTCTAGTAAATTAAACCTCTTAAGACTTTAAAATGTGTACAATGCATTTTTTCCCTTTTCTTTAGCACAAAGCTATTCAACAAATGCCGGCTCCTTTTCCAGAGGTGACAAACATTTCAGTCAGAGGAAGTGAAACTTGTTTGTTATCCAGTTTGCAATTGTTCAGAACAACCATAACAATGTAATGTAAGAGTTAAGAATGATAATGGCAATCATAATAATAATGATAATGGATATTTCTCTTCCTACTGCAATGAACCCATCTGGAAGGCCTCAGTGTGAGTCTTCAGAAGTATCCAAAACTGTGATTAGAGAGAAATTCATTTCAGCAGGAAGGTGGAAACTCAGAATGCCAAAGAAAGAAAAAAGGAAGAGAAAAATCCTTTCTAGTTTTGGCCAACAGACCTAATCGGAAATTCTTTTGAAATGTTATTCTCTGGAAGAGAGCTCAGTTAGCAATATTCTGCAAATGCTCAGCCCACTTCATCCATCTGCCAAGCTGAGAATGAATATTCATAGCAAGTTATTTTAATCATTGTGTTTTTCTTGATGTGACATAATTCTATATAATTTTTCCCCCCGGAAAAAAAAAAAAAAA
>NDXB01006370.1:0-37293 GCA_002631895.1 Agapornis roseicollis | reverse complement strand
TAAAAAAAAAAAACAAAAACCAGGACTGAAAGAGATTTTCCTAGGATGGCTCAAATTCTCTATTAAATACTATGCATGATTCCATAAAAGCTCTCTAAATGTTAGCGATTTCCATTAGGGAAATCTTTAATGATGGAAGGTCATTACCAGCTGAAGGCCTAGTAACAAGTTCCTGGATCCCAATCCAAATCCTGGTGGACAGTGTCTGTATGTACAGCTGAGCAACTAACACGTGCCAGACAGACAGCCAAAAAATCCAATTCCTGCCCATGAGCAGAGGGCCATTGCTTTGAATTCGGTTTTGTTTATTTTTGCTTCCCGGTTATGTTTGTTAAATTGTCTGCATTTCGTTATAAATGGCTTCAACACAGATTCTATATTCCACATTCAAATGGTACTGCTTAATTGCAATTCCTCTGATAAGAAATATTCTTCTTGCCTGAGCACTGAACCACTTCTGGAGTGCTATGATAGCTGGAAGTGTATAAAATAGTTGAGAGGAGTACATGCAACACATGTGAACATCTTTAAGATTTTCAAATGAGACCAAGCGAGAGAAAGTGTATACATGTGCATACTCGAAGAGGAAAAATGGGATAAAGGGAAAATCAGGGCTATCTTCTCACCCCTGAAATCACATTTTAAAGTGTGCTTCTTTACCATCTTCCTAATACTTTGTTTTTTTAGTCTAAATGCTAACTACTTGAAATTCATGACAGATACTTCCCAGCCAGTTCCCTATTCTGATTCCAAAGACCATAATATCTGATATTCTCAACACAGTCTGGCAAGGGAGCACTTTTGGAATGGGTGAATGCCTTTTGAATGAAATATTTTTTTTATTAACTTTTTCAGTTCCAACTGCATTGTGAAGATTTTTGATAGAAGTTCCCCAGATAATGTGGTTTGGGTTAAAAATAAACCCAAACCAACTAAAACAAGCCAAACAAACAAACAAAACCCCACTACTATGTAGCTGTAGAAATAATTTGCAGTAAAACTGAATCAATTTCATTGTCACTTTTACCAGGAATCACCTACATGTTTAATTTTAGTCAGGTAAGAATATGTACCAGTTTGTGTTCCATTTTAAAAGCTGAAATATTTTGAGTCATTTAGCGGTTGAGATGATAAAGAAGAAATTCAATGTTTCAGAATCACTGAAATGAAGCATCTCTCTGATGTCAAAAGAAAACCTTTCCATATGCCTAAATATTTCTTTCATAAAAAAATATAGGGATTTAATCTTTTTTTCCATCTGCTTTTGTGGAAGAAAACGCGCATGTTTTTACGTCTTAACACTTCCAAGTGGGATGAAACTCTGTTTTGACAAACTCCTGAAAACAGGCCTATAAATGTAGTTCAGACATTCCCTCCTGTTGTGGCAATTACTGACAAGAAAACTTCAAAGAGTCTGTCTCATAGAAACATGTATATAATCTACTCCATCAAGGCACATTCCTCACTAAGGTGCCACTACACTGCTTTATACACAATGTCAGAGCCGCTAGAGGACCAAGGGAGTCACACCTTAGGAACGTAGTACACAAATCATTGTCCTGAAATTAGAAACATGAACAGCTCCACAATCATACTGTGAAGGGGAATTTGTGCCTCAAGGAAAATGAATGCAAAAACCTTATGGAAAACATCTCCAAATTAGTTTGTGGGTTTGCTTGCCTTAGTGTTGGATTTTCTGGAAAGAGACATCTGAGATCCAAGGCATGGAAAGAACTGTTACCCTGGTAGCTATAGTTTGTTACACGCCATTCAGCATCTGCTCCTCAAAGTCCAGAATAATTGTAATGAACATCCTACCAGTCACTAAGACACAGTGGATTGGAGCTATGTACAGGGAGAGTGGGACATCAAGGAGAAAAGTAAGTGGAGGGAAAGGGTATTGCATATAGCAGAAAAGTAGTGATGAAGCAATGAATATGTGCAGGTATGGTAAACTGATAGCCTGTTTTCAGCTTGGTTTTCCCCAGAAATCCTATACTGAACCCAAAGATGCTGAGGCTTCACCTTTCCCATTTATTACTATGCTTAGTCTGAGTTATGAAGCCATCCATCTCTTTGACCAAACTTCCTCTTAACGACTAAGGAGTGAAATGGCCATTGCTAGGCTCTCCAAGGAATACACCTCCCAGCAGGAGCTCCTTTGAGGCACTTGACATTCAGCCTTTGCTTTTCTTCCTGTACAGGGGAAGAAGTTCCATCTATTCCTCTCTTTTATTCTTTCCCACTTCCCCATTACTGTGATTCAAGCTTGTGTATGACATTGCAGGGACTGCTAATGAAAACAGCTGCCACCCTTCACCACTGCCTCCCTGAGCTCTGCTATGAGCAAAGCAAAACAGTGCCCATGGCCAGCTGCCATACACTCACAGCAGGGCGCTGCTGGCAAGCCCAATCTAGCACTGAATTGTCATGTTTTGGTACTAACACAAGTCTAACCACATCACAAAGCTCAGCAAGGCCCACAGAGCACAGTGGAGGAACACAGTGATTTAATTCCTGGTACTTTCCTGCTGCTGCAACCAAAATGCAAACAAGACGATTTAAACAGAGACTGGTTATCTCCACATTGCGGCCATCATTGCTAGAAACACCAGTGGGAGACCTGCCCATACAAGTAATGTCAGTACTTTTGAGGGGTCGTATTCATCTCAGCACTCTGCACTCTATAGCCACAGTGGTAACTGCACTGGCTCCTACTTTGAACTGAACAACTGAACAGCTGTTACTGGCTATTACATTGAATTGAAGTGCAAAAATGAGAGCATGACCGTCAGGAGAACCTAAAAACTAAATGGACAGTGGAGACTCAGCTGTCCTTCATCACCAAGTGGAGATAGGTCAACAGCAGTGAACCAGTATGACTTTCCTTACCATTTTTCTTCTCCATGAAACAAGAGAGAATGTCATCTCTAAATAGTCCTAAGAGAGTATTTTTGACCAGTGCTACTTTTTCAAGTAAAACCTTGGAACAGCCATGAGCTGATCGAGAGAGACAGGGCATCAGAGCATGGAAACCCGCCCAGATGGGAGTCACACTTCAGACTTATACCAGAGGGAGGGAGAAGTCTCTTCCTTCAGGCTCAGAGTCTAACAATAACTTCAGAGGTACCCCAAGCTTGTCTGACAGATTCCATCCACCCCAAGACTACCCTGTGGCAGGCAATGCCACCCCTTCCCCTTCCCTCTTGGTAGTTGCACTGTGATAACAGAGGCTCAGCTGTCAGAAAAAGAACTGCAAGCGGCAGATTCAACACGTGACTGTGCAAAAGCCCGTCTCAGGAGGGACAATTAAAAACACACACAGAAAATTAAATGGCTTTTCCTTTTCAACTCCTTTTCCTCTTCAACAAGTAACAAGACAGGAGCGAACGCCTGTATGCTACAATGCCCAGAAAATCGGCAATTAACAAGCGTTCCGCTCTAGCCTGTCTGCGATTCCCTCACCGCAACTGTGGCTAAATGTTTAAACACATCACTCCCCCCCCCCGCTGTCTCTGCACTTACTATAGCTCTGGCATACCTCAGCCTTTCTGGCTTCCCATATTATGCAGCCTTCCATTTCTCACACACTTATTGGAAGTTTGCTCCAAGCTAAGTAAAGGAAAAGGGGCATGGTGTCCACCCAACTGCCATCAGGGGCATGCACTTTCAGATGAATTAAGTACCTGAAATGCACATAAGCCAAAACAAACTTAGTCCTATTTACTACAGTGGTATTATATAAGCCATCCAGTCAGCAGCATCCTCAAGAAAGACGCAATACCATATCTGGCCAACAATAACATAATCCAGAGAATTCAAATGGGATTCTTCCCTAGGAAACTAAGTACTAACCACATTACTGTGCAGATGCTCATTAACAAGCCTGTATCAGACAAAAGCTGCAAAGGTATTTTTCTGAGGCATAGGCTTAAATAAAGGCTTTTGACTCAGGCTGGCACTCAGAATTAACTTGATAGAAAAACAGAGTCTCATTAAATTCATACAGCAATTCAAAGATGCAGGCAAACAAACGTGGAGTTAAACGCTCCGACAGGCTCAAAAGAGTGCTGTATCACTGACACCTGTGACCTACTGGCCTTCCTTAGAGCACTCTTCAAACCCTGACTTTCAACATATCAACTCAGAAAAAGGTGTTGACATTATGTGCTAATGTTCCTATTCTTTACTTATATACATGGGATGGTTTTCATAGTCTGCTGCCTAGAAGCTAAAAAAAAGAACCCAAACTACCAAAACAGAGTCAAATTTTATTGCAAAGAACAGAAATTTAATATAGAGAGGCCTTATGATTAATGAATGACTGAGCTTCAGTCTAAAAGTGAAAGAATTACAATGAGAAACAGAACAGCTTTGCTGGAGGATAAAGAATCTACTAGGTAGAGAGAACCCTGATAAAGAAAATCCCTCTAAAACAGTTGCTTGCATAATCCTTCTTAGCCAACTATATGGAAGCAAAAGCTAGGGCCCAACTTTGACAGCTGAATGGGCTAATTATGATAGAACTCCACTATAGAACCCCCCCATCTCAAGTTTTGCAAACAAATAGTATACACGCAACGAGCTTCAGCAACAACAGCTGCAGAGCAGAGCTGGGTTGTTCTTCCTTGCCAACAGATCTACAGAAAACAGCAGTCAATCCTCATGCCATTTCAACCAACCAAGAGAATATAAACACCACCAAAAAGTGCTAGAGGATCCAAAATTGAAACCAGATGAAAACATGGACTATTTCTATACCTTCCCATCTATTTGTTTCATGTTGCAGCTCAGAACTGAAATACCCTTTTGTGTGAGATCAATAGCAGTAACAAAGTTCTGAGCTGGCTTCTTTGGCTATGCTCCTGATAGTAAACTAAACAGAACCTGGAAACATTCCCCAACACCAGAGCCACCAACACTGCTGAATTGCTAGAGTGCATTCCTGACATAGATTTGACCTGTGCCAACCAACACTATGCAAAATAGTTCCCAGTCATGTCTATGGGTTAAGCACTCCCAACACATCCATTCTCAACAGGCAATTCAGACATGGTCAATCTGTTTTGAAGGAATGCGGGCTATTCCATGACAGTGTCCAGTTACAATCCAGAGTGCATTTAATTGCTGTTACAGATATAGGTACAGAACTTCTGGGATTTGCCCTTTGCTTAAGTTTGTAATTCTTACTGAGGTGGGCTAACTTCCCTGAATACTAGGTGCTTACTTAAGATAAAGTTCCTTGAAAATCATGTATGGTAGTTGAGGGTTTTCCTACAATGATGCAGGTACAGATGATGAAAAAGTAGGAATGAGGAAATAAATTGAGAAATTCATTCTCTTAATTTGTTGATAGGTGACTTTGTGTTCAAGAGCAGGAATTTCAGGTTGCAATTTTCTTTACTGCTGTCTCATTTCAGTATCTAACCCTGGTGTTTATACTTTCAGGTATCATATTTCAGGGAACTTATCATCAACCCTAGGAGAGATCCATACCAGCACTTTTTTAGTTAAATAATTTATGTATTTATTTTAAACTTTATATATTTAAATATTTGTATATTTAAATATTTACATATTAAATATATGTTATATATTTGATATTCTGATTATTATTTAAAATATATAATACATTAATATTACAAAATTACATTTCTGGTTTATGTAATAAACCAGCCTGGTGTTTTTACATCTAGATTCTGAGTGTAGCAGCGCTGTCCTGATCTGAGCAGTAGCTCAGAAGATTGTGATTGTCCCTAAGTAAGCATCAATTATAAAAAATAGCACTGAAAATGTAAGATAGTAGCATAAGGAGAAAATGAACAATTCTCTACCCTCTGAAAGAGCTACAGGAACCGAAAGCAACTTTGTGGATGATGCTTTTACACTTCTTTTTATACTTAACAGGAGGGACTCACCTGCAGAGAATAGAGCATGAGTCTTTAAAAATGTCCAATGCCATCCAGATCATCTGCAAAGCTCTTCCCTAATTCAAGGCAACTAAAAAGTCTCAAAATACCTATATTTAGGCAACTGAATCACACAAACCCCCTTGCTCTATACCAACAGCAGAGCCTGGAGAGCAATTTTGCTCTCCAAATGCAGCCATCTGCAACTAACTCGACAGAACACATCAGCAGTAAAGAATCAGTAAGGTATGAGAGTGTAGATATCCGTCTAACAGACAGATATCTGCATTTAGATGTTTACAGTTTGAAGCTGAACCCCACTCTTGACTGTAGCCAAGTGGAACAAACTCACTTTGAGAGGTCAAAGCAACATTCACAGCATGGGCATGAGAGTCAATGCAATATTCAGTGTACACATAAATCAAATATGTTCCTCCATCCCTCCAAAATAAAGTCGCCTTCTTTGAGGGAAGTTCTGGAAATGAGTCGTTTTCATTTCAAAGCAAGCTGAAAGATGAAATTTTGGGTTCTTGCAGAACAATGGCTCTACAAATTCAAGATTAGAATTAAATATTTTATTAGAATGATGATGGATTGTTTCATTTTGATAATATTGGCAGAGTGAATGTGGATACTGTCAAAGCATTACAACATGAAATAAAAAATATATTGTATAATATTTAGTAGAAAAGTCAAATGAAAAATCTATCAAAGCATTTTAATCAAAGTATTTTTTAATGCTACTCTGAAGAAATGGATCAGCGCTGCTGAAACAAATTGAGAAAGTCAAAGCCACAGTTTAGACTTGAGAAAATTTTCATTCAAAATCTACTGTTCTCATCAAAAGCCTTCAACCCCTAAAAAATCAACACTTCTGAACATGTGAGGTGTCCCTGCCCATGGCAGGGGGGTTGGAACTAGATGATCCTCAGGTCCTTTCCAACCCTAACCATTCTATGATTCTATGCTTTTGTGAGATGCTCTAACAAGAAAAACACTAGATGCATAGGCTTTAACTGTACTCCATAAGGAAGAAGGTAAAGTCACTGGTCAGCTGTCTATGCTGTTAGACTATCAGCCTGGCGGGCACTGCCATGGTGCTGGTGCCAGCAGTTAGCACACTGGACATAGCTTGGAGGTTATCACAAACAAGGAACTGCTCCCCATGGGCTATTTGTACATGGCCTCACTGCTCTGAATGGTAAATCTACCCTTATCAGTTCAAGTGGTGCTGTGCCAGCTGGCTGCAGGGCCTTCAAACATTCCCTAGGCTGTTTTATTTACTAGCACCAATGAAGCCATAGAAATACTCGAGGAGAACTGCAGCTACCACTATGACATGCAAAATACACAGGATGTTACACAACAAATGATGATCATACCCAAGATAGAATCACAGAATAGTTAGGATTGGAAAAGATCTTAAGATCATCCATTTCCAATCCCCCTGCCAAAAGCAGGGACACCCTACACTAAACCATGCCACCCAAGGCTCTTCCAACCTGGCCTTGAACACTGACAGGGATGGAGCATTCACAGCTTCCTTGGACAACCCATTCCAGTGCCTCATCACTCTCACAGTAAAGAATTTCTTCCTTACATCCAATCTAAACTTCCCCTGTTTAAGTTTGAACCCATTACCCCTTGTCCTGTCACTACAGTCCCTAATGAATAGGCCATCCCCATAGCAACCATATAGGCCCCCTTCAGATATGGGAAGGCTGCTCTGAGGTCTCAACGCAGCCTTCTCTTCCCCAAGCTGAACAGCCCCAGCTCTCTCAGCCTGTCTTCATATGGGAGATGCTCCAGTCCCCTGATCATTCTCATAGCCTCCTCCGGACTTGTTCCAACAGCTCCATGTCCTTTTTATGTTGAGGACACCAGAACTGCACACAATGTTCCAGGTGAGGTCTCACGAGAGCAGAGTAGAGGGGCAGGATCACCTCCTTCGACGTGCTGGTCATGCTCCTTTTGATGCAGCCCAGGATACGGCTGCTTTCTGGGCTGAAAGCTCACACTGCAGTCGGCTCATGTTCATGTTCTCATCAGCCAGCACCCCTGGTGAGAATAAATTCGCATCCAAAACTTGGAGATGGAAAATACAACCCTGACCAAGAAGAAAATAAACCCTATTCTCCTGTTCAGGAACACAGGAGGACAAGAAATACTTCTCGCCTTTTATGTAAGAATGTTAAAAGGTCTACCAAGAAAAAGAGAGAAGGGGAACAATACCCAACAGTTAAGAGAATTGAGATTATACCGCCAGAAGGAAAAGTGAGCTTCTTTTCCAGGCTCCTGAATACTACAGTTTATAGGACTATGGTGAATTAATTCATGCTTGGATAGAACATATGCTCTGAAGAAACAGCTAGTATTGATTTCAAAATTGCAGTGATAGAGACTCCACCACATTCCCATGGCAAATTGTTCCAATGTTTAATTACCTTCCCTGTTGAAAAAACTTGTGCCTCATTTCTAGTGTGAAATTGCCAGGCTTCAGGTTCCAGCCACTAGATCTTTATAAGGTTGTTTGCTAGCTTCAAGTGCCCTTTTACAAAAGTTTGGTTCTCTAAGTAGGTATTTACAAACTGCAACCCCTTTGGTTTCCCACAAAACTAAATAGGCTCTTCTCCAGGAATCTCAGCCTGTGAAGCATGGCCCCGCGCATCACAATCATTTGCATGTCTAGTTTGAGAAGTCTCTTCAGTTTAGCAGAGCTCTAACTGTGGGTACCAGAACAGAAGGCAGTATTACAGTAGCTGAGCACCTGTCGAGTACAGATGTTATATATTACTTCCCTAACTCCCATCTGAGGTACCCCAGTTTATACTTTCAAGCCTCTGTCTTTTAGCATGGTTTTGTACAAGGATTCACTTTCAGCTAAATACTACCATGTTTTTTTCCACAATTACTGCTTCCCACAGGGATCCCCTAGGTTAAAAGCATGTGTAACTACTACTATCCTTTTTTGTGTGCCTTTATATAGTGACCATTTTATAATACATACTACTTGCTTAAGCCAAGTTTAGCAAAGAATCTGCAGCTGTCCTACATCTGTGACCTTGTCCTTTTTTATGGTTTCTCTGCAGAGCCTTATAATTTCTGTCACCAACAAACTTTCCTTCAGGTGGTTTTACTTCTTATTCCCTGATATTATAGAATCATAGAATTGTAAAATCAACCAGGTTGGAAAACACCTTTAAGATTTATCAAGTCCAGTCATTACCCAGGACTGCCAAGTGCACCACTAAACCATGTCACTGAGGGCTTCATCTACTCTGTAATCCTTAAAATCAACCAGCTCTCCTGGATGCCTCTTCTCTCCAGAGATGTAACCCATGGGATTCTTCCAGGTAGATCCCTAAACAGTGTCTCCCATTCTGAAGAGTGAGGTAGTTTTCTGCATTCCTGTTTCCTCCCAGGTATAGATAAAAATACCAAATATGACAGAATCCATCTGTTCAGAACTGGGATACTACATGTTTGTGGTAATGGTCCCCCATTTGCAGCTGTATTTTCAGAGTGCCATTTAACCAGGTTTTAATCCACTTAATTCACAGCAAGTTATTTTAGATTGTCCTAGTTCTTTATCGAGATGCTATGAGGTACAACAACAAATGCTTTAAAAAGTCTAGCCACATCTGCACTACTTACCTTTACCAACAAATTCCATAATGTCATCCAAAAGACATCAGATTAATTTGACAGGAATTTTTTCCCCATAAATCTATTTTGATTGGCATTAATTTCCATGCTTTAATTTTTTATTAATCAAATCCCATATCAGTTTTCCTATTTTTTCACCTGAAAAGAGTACTAGAATGACAGGGCTATAATTACCTAGGCTATCCTATTCACACCTTCTAAATTTGAAAGCATATTTAAACACAAGCATTTTTTTTCCAGGCTTCTGGCACTTCAAAACAAATGTCAAGCTCTGTCATGTCTGAAACCTTTGTAGACATATTACCTGCATTTTATAACTGGCCATAATCATGGCTGTATTGATTCAGGAGCCATCTGGTTTGGTGTCCTGCCTCCAGCAGCAGGCATTGAAGGAAGCTGAGTTAGAAGCCTGTGCTGAAGGGACCTTGCCCAGTCTGCTTTTGCAGCCCACAGTAATTTGGGGCCCTGGGACCTCCTCTGGCAGGCACTGAACCTGCATCCTTCTGTGCACAGCCTCAGGGTTTTTCCTTCCGTGAGTCTGTCAAATTACTTGCTGAAATCATTTTTATTTCTAATCACCTTACCATTCTGTGGCAATGAGGTCCCTGCAAGAACTACACATGGCATGCTTCATTATTTTAAACCTACTGCCCAAATAGAGCCTTTGATGACCCATTCTCACACTGCAAAAAGCAGGTAACAGCCACTCCGTGTTCATCTTCTCCATTCCAGTGATGTCCTTGAAGACTTATTTCATGTTCCTCCCTCACCCATCTCTCAACCTTTTTTTCCTACGGAAGTTGCTCCATGCTTGCCAGTAACTGTGCCTCCTGCCTTGGACCCCTCTAAATCTGCCCATCTCTTTCAGAGACAAGCACCAAAACTGTGTTTGGTTTGTAATCTGAAGGGAGATCACAGATTTACCATGATATTAGGCATACACATGATATTATATTTGGTTGTCCTGTTTCCAAATTAATTGTTAGATCTTTGTCTTTTGCACCACCTCTGAGCACTAATTTGACATCTTGACAGACATAGATATGTTTTTTCCCAATTTACAGGTTTGGAAGCAGCTCTATCTTCCTGAGCTACTCCTATATTGCATTGTTTAGCAGACTGTCACTATATCTGGAATTGACACTGCTGCCAACTCAAATTACAGTCATCACGTTTGAGATATGACTCAAACCCATTACCAAGCCCTTCCGTGAGCAAACTGTACCTGCCTCTAATACAGCCTTGAGATGAGCTGTACTTATTCACTTGGGTCAACACTGGTTAAACTTGCCTTAGCAACAAAAATAGAGTTGAACTGGAGATGTGTGAGACTGCACCATCTCTGGGAAGAGGTATGTCCTTGTGTGCTTCCCTCTGTTTTCAATGCAGCATGTCTTTAAGGACCTACACAGCCAGGGCAATGAAGGCGACAGCCATTCCAGTAAGGAACGTTAAATCAGACTTCTTCACCCAGTGCACACCCTTTACTAGAGCAGATGTTTTCAGTTGCACTTACAAATACGTTTTCCTATAAAACATCATTCTGGGGCTTGCATGTACTGTCTAGAGCCTTTATGCCTGGATGAGTTCAAAACTATCCATGTGCACAAACTATCTCTGTGTAGTTTTATCCCTATGGACCTGCGTCATTGCTGTTCCCATTTGCCTGTGTCTCTAATGCAACAGAAAGAGTGATTGCAGCACTGAGTTAACCAAGATGATTCTGGCACTAAACATTAAACTGGAGGCCAGCAGCTGAGGAGAATGGTGAACGTGGGCTGAGAGCTAGATCTTAGCTGACCACTCGGCTGCTCCCATCCATCACATTTGCTCCTACTGGAAAGGATATGAGCAGATCTTTGTTAAGGAACAGCTCTTTTTTTTTTTTAAACCCCTGGCAATTAAGAAGAGTGCATCAGGCAGTGGATGTGCAGTAACGGAGAGAGAAGAACCTTCTGTTTTTCTCTCTCCCTTAATTGCCTGTGTATTTATGGGCTTTGGAAATGGTAGTGAAAATCTCCCTGGCACCACGTGAATGCTTTTGCCTTCCTTCTGTGAATGACTGGTTTGTTCTTTCTATGCTGTTTCCTTCCTCTGTGAAGGCACTTTGCTCTCTGTGACCAGACAACTGTCCTCCCTTGCTGCACAAACTCTCGTTGCCACCTGGCATGCTATTCTGCAGATGCTCAAAGGAAACAAGCACTATCAGCTTTATATTTCCTTATAGAAAATCTCTCTGAGAAAGGGGAAAGGTTCTACTTCCTGAAGGCACATCTTTGCCTTAGGGGCAAAAAGTAAATCCCAAGGCAAAAGGACTCACATTAAGCAGCAAGGTACCACTTAAAGTCATCCCCATTTACAGCTGACCCTGCCTCCAGCAGATTTCCCCAAAAGTCTTCATTTAGCTGCAGTCATTGAGAGGGTCATGCAATGATGGCTGCACAACCAGTGCAAAGCTTGCCTGTTGACCAGTCAGCAGCATAATTAGATTTGGCCATGATGGAGGCTGAAGAAAACAGGGCTTGTCACAGCACAATATGAAGCCACATAATCTACAGGGAGGATACAGGGAAGTCACTGGCAAAACCCAAATACCATCAGGATGTGCCTCTTGCTCTTCACCCCTTACGTATCAGTCTTGTAAGCACATTTGTTTGCAGTAAGGTCAGAGGAACCCTTTTGTCATACTCAATAGGAGGCTGTGACATTTGTATAAATAGCTGAAGACTTGTAGCAACTGATCCCTTAAATCCTGCCTGATAAACAAAAGTAACAGCAGGCTTTCCATACTGCAGCAGTTAGAAAAGCTCCAAGGTAAGAGGTACTTTCCTGGACAGAATTCAATTACAGTCTTAATACTGGTTTTAATTACCTTGACCTAACTGCTCCATGGCACACCAGGCTAGCATGCTCAGCCAGCAACTTGCTGCTGAAAGCACTCAGCATAGAGGGAACTTGCTCTCTTTTTTAGTAGGGTTGGAGAGACTTTCTATCAAATATATGCTTTGCCTTCCATGACACATCACTAGTTGCCTGTGGCATCCGTACGCCCTGTCATGGAAACAGTGCAAAAGCTATAAACAAGAAGTTTTCAGGAAGCTTTCCTGAAATTAAGCAGGAAATTACCAATAAATCATTACTTTAATAACTTTCAAATAGGAGAAATTAAAAAGCAGCATCTGAATTAATTAAATGCAGAGCACAGGAAAAATGTGAGTAATAATAAACAGAAAGTCTTTTTTCTGCTCTTTTTATTTTGATCAAGGCAAGATCTACTTTCTTCAGCACCCACAATCTTCAAATGTCTTGATTTTTCAAATGGAAATGGTTTGGTTTTGTCAAACACCACTGAAAAGCTATTCATTTTCTTTTTGCTTTAAATAAAAATTTCAATCATTTAGGTTTAGAGCTCTCCTAAGGCAAGTACTTCACTCAGTGAAAGAAATAAATATATTTGGGAACCAAAAGGCTGTCTCCTAATCTGCTGTTTCCAAAAGAGAAGCCTCAGCTTAGTGCTGCTTACCTTCTCAGACCTGTAGTCATACAATATGGATTTGTTTGCTAAAAACAGCTTAGGAAAGATAATTCCATTCCCTTGCACCAAAGCTTTAAGTGTAGCACAACACCTTAACTGTAAACATCACCTTCTATCCTCCGATTACCCACTACCATCCCATCATTTGCTACCACTGCATCTCAGGAACCAGTCTGGTCACATACATGTCCTGCGTACCATGGCTCTTTGTAGCCTCTACAGCAAAGTTCAAAGTGAAAACCATGGAATAAAATGTCCCTTCTTTTCTAGAAACTGTGACAGGCTTCTTACCATCCCCCCTTCAGTCATCAAGTTCCCTTGAGGTAACTTGGGTAGGTAACAAGGACACCTATGCTGCCCTAGTCCCTCAACTGGCAGTTCTGGATGGGTCTGCCACATTTTATTTCTTCCTTGTGGGAAATAGCTGTCTGTCCTAGGAGGAGCTAAAGCACTGCCGAGGATGCTTGGAAGATTCCTAGGAACTACAGAGAAGAGGGAATGGAGTGTTATGACGGATCTAACTTTTAATATCCTTGCTTTTGAAGTTTTGCGCACTCATGACATACTCAACTGGCAGACATTAAAGGAGTCCCTTGTATGAAACACCTAACTTAAGAGAAGGCAATGGGCACAACAATAGTGATTTTTATAAGATAATCATCAGGAAATTGTTCTGCCTTTCTAAGGTAATGTGTTCTCTAAGATTCTGCAGTCCCTAAAAGTAGCTCTTGCTTTGTCTGCCCTTCCCTGGAAGAAGAAGAAGCAATGTATACTGACAAGAGAAACAATCAAAGCTTTTCCTCTCCCTCCCCTCCCAGTGATTAACTATCAAGCTTAAACAAGGGAGCCTAAGTATTTCACAACCCATTTCCCTCCAACAGCTCTCCATAATCTTAATGCTCACTGCATTACTGAATATTAACTGTGCTTTCCTAATATCCCATATTTGGGAATAATAAGTGAGAATGTAGGTCTGGTGAGTTATAGCAAAACTTTGTACTAATTAAAAAAGATGTTTACCTCAATCCTAAGCAATTTTTCAAAGGAGCCTGAATTCACCTTAATGTGTCCAGGATAATAAATCTTTTCCAACAATGGCAGCCACTCCTTTTGAGTCTCATGGAACCAGTTCTGAGTTATCAATCTCAACTGAGCTATGGCCGAACCAGCAACACAAGAGTCTGCATCTATAATTGTTCATTGAAGAGTCAGCATTTCATGAAGCAAAACAGCTCTGAATCATAGTGAGCCCAGGTAACTTAAGGAATGGTACACCAGGAACAATAACACAGGGCTGACAGACTTCCTCCACAGGCTTCCAGAGGTAACGAGAGCAGGCTTTGGCTGGAATACCAACCCACGGCCAGGAACATTGCAATCCTTATGGGGAATGTGTCTCCAGCAATCAACGAATCGCCATTGCCATTTTCAAGTTAAGACCAAAATGCCTCCATCCTCCCTAACACTGATCTATCTCAAACGCCTCTAGAATACTCAATGGTGAATGTTGAACCCCTACAAGACATTAGGGTTGTTTTTCTTTTTTAATCAAAACAACCAATGTAGAACTGTCTCTCTCTACATAGTCACATTAATTATCGCTGCAGAGAAGGGCACTGTCCAAGATGACCCTGGAGGCTCAAATTGAGGACAAACATCCTCTGCAAAGTCTTTGGAAGGAGTTTTCTGCACTGATGTTGGGAGTGTAAATTCTCTGGATTTACAGTTGTGCTTCCCAATTTTGTCCTCCACATTACAAAGATGTAACGAAATCCTTACCCAGCCACAATGGGCCTACACCCTCTCAACTTTCCCCACACCTACGAAACCCAAACTCACCCAAAATCCCCTCAAACCCTTCACTAAAGATTTTATTTCATAACCAGAACTGGCTTCCTTTGTAATATATGATGAAGTTTCAAGACACTTTTCATTCTCTGGGAGAGGAGAAACAGGCACAGAGGTACGGAAGCTAAGATTAGAGGTGACCTCTGACACCTGTGACTCACCCACAGCCCTGAAAAAGAGCTACGGGAGAGCTAACAATGTAAACAAGTTTGTAAGTGTTGGACTGCCCTGTTTCACTCATAAGGTCATGGTTTTTGAAGCTGAGTTAGTTGGGGAAAGAAACAAGACAGCCGCTTTTCTCATGAATTATACCAGCAAGGTAGTGCATGGCTACTTCTGCTAGACTAGCTCACCTACACTCTTCAGAAGTAGCTGTTTATGAGAAGCCCTAAACATCTGTGCTACCCTTCTAAAAGAGTAAAGTCAAGGCACGTGAATTAGAACAAGGTCTACAGTAAGGGAGACAGCAAGTACCAGATCTGCTATGCTGAACAGTAACCCCAGTATCAGTGACACTGCAGAGGGGGGTTGACCACGGACACCTGAACCAGACCCCAGGCAGATATTTTAAGCTGCATTAGGCACTTACTTGTTAGCACAAGAGGTTGGGCTGAGCGTTCAAGATAAGGGAGAAGAGGAAGAAGGGGCTGCTGGCTGTGATGTTAGCAGTAGTATCAAAAAGGGCACCACAACCATGTGGAAAAGAGCTAAACCTTGCCATTGGCCCTGCAAATAGAACTCTGACTTAAACTTCCCACTCCTGCCCTAGAAGCAAGACACCTTTGGGAGCCCACAAGGTGAATTTTCAGGTTACAACAGGCATTACAAAAGGCACAAGAACAGCAACACCAATTTTGTGGAAGAGTTATGCCTAGAATGGCTCATCCTTTGGTTCATAGGCCAGTGTGTTTCCTCAGAAACCAGGAGGGTTTAGTGGCCTGGCACTCAGTCTGCCTGACAGACCGATAAGCTAGCTCTGCTCCATCCCACTCTCCAGCTCCCCAAATGAAGTCTAACAATTTTCTGTATTTCAGATGTGCGACCATCTGTTTCCAGCCTTGTGCTAGACCTCATGGAGGGCATCCTAGAGACACCATTTTCAGAAGCTGCGTGTCTTCTATTTTCCTCTCTGTTCATTAAACAAGTGTTTAAAAGGTTTTCAAAGTATTTGTGTAAGAAAAAAGAGAGGGCAAGAGGCTTATCTGGGTTACTTCCCACTCACAACCACTTTAAGTTACATCACACTCTAACACGTCCATTTCAAAATCTGTCTATGTACCATAAAGCAAGTAACACAGCTTTTCCAGAGTCCATCTCACCGACCAGAAAATTTCACACCCAGCTTGTTGGAAAGCCTTATTCAGCCCCTCCACTTCAGGCATGAATATGAACATGGAAGCAAACTATAAAGAGCACATTACATAAAATAACTTCTATTGCAAATACGCACACTCTATTCAAAACTTAGGATTCTTGATTAACAATTTAGCTCGTGCCTTGTTCTCAATCAGCTCCACCAGAAACAGGAATTAAATGTTGAGTGGGGAATGGGATTTGCTTTTTGAGATTACGTACTTCCCTGCTTGCTTGTGCAGCTTTGGGGACTGTAAAATTACTTCATTTTCAAGAGAAAGTAAAGATTCACTTTTCTCTAGAAACCAGAAAGTTAAGTAAAACACCAAATGGTATGAGAATTACAAATAATTCAGCAGTTGGCAAGACCGGATGGAGCATGACTGACACAGATGGAAGATTTAGTGGCCAAACTCTAACAAGTCTCTGCTGAGTACGTATGGACTGAGAATTTCCAGAAGCTTACAACTTGGCCATATCTAGGTAGATATGAACTGAGATGGCAAAAGGTAAATCCCTGACACCACGGCTACTTTACCTGCCAAATTCCAATCTCTATCGAAACCACATAAACACTGATTTTTCATTCAAAACAAAAACATGAATAATGAATAATATAACATATGTTTTCCTAATTTCTGGACTTTTTAGCTGAAATTTTCAAAATATTGAGCCCTGGGCTAATACTTAACACAAACTACTTTAAACCAAATGGATGCAGTCTGGCAATGGAAACTTATGCTGGAAAATGAAAAGCATTCAGCACTTTAGCGATAAGCAATTGTATCAGCTTCGCATAGGACGCAACTGTCTCCAGCTGTCCCTCTTCAGACCAAAATCAAACGCACACGGACAGGTAAAGTTCATCTAGAATTTGTTGGTTCCCCAGTCATTTGCAGCAGATGGGAACACAACTCACTGTCTGTGTTGACTGCATGTGTGTAACATGCACTGGGATTCTGTAGGAAACTCAAGACAGAAACATGCTGCTGCTGTCCCTGCCTTGTAAGCTGTATTTTTGCAAAGGAGTGAAAGGTAATGGGAAAGCTACAGAGAACAGAGGATTGTGAGAGCTAGGCAGTGTAGTCTCCTAGACTATTTTGGCTGCTTCTATTTTAGGTTCCTGCCCATGGGAATTTATTTTCCTCCGTTGACAGAGTGGCAGCAGAATCCCAGGTTCATAGAATCATAGAATAGTTAGGGTTGGAAAGGACCTTAAGATCATCNTCTCCTAGACTATTTTGGCTGCTTCTATTTTAGGTTCCTGCCCATGGGAATTTATTTTCCTCCGTTGACAGAGTGGCAGCAGAATCCCAGGTTCATAGAATCATAGAATAGTTAGGGTTGGAAGGGACCTTAAGATCATCCAGTTCCAAACCCCCTGCCAAAAGCAGGGACACCTCACACTAAACCATGCCACCCAAGGCTTCATCCAACCTGGCCTTGAACACTGACAGGGATGGAGCACTCACAACTTCCTTGGACAACCCATTCCAGTGCCTCACCACTCTCACAGTAAAGAATTTCTTCCTTACATCCAATCTAAACTTCCCCTGTTTAAGTTCTAATCCATTGCCCCTTATCCTATCACTACAGTCCCTAATGAATAGGCCATCCCAGCAATCCTAAAGGTCCCCTTCAGATACTGGAAGGCTGCTATGAGGTCTCAACGCAGCCTTCTCTTCCCCAGGCTGAACAGCCTCAACTCTCTCAGCCTGTCTTTGTATGGGAGATGCTCCAGTCCCCTGATCATCTTTGTGGCCTCCTCTGGACTTGTTCCAACAGCTTCATGTCCTTTTTATGTTGAGGACACCAGAACTGCACACAGTACTCCAGGTGAGGTCTCATGAGAGCAGAGTAGAGGGGCAGGATCACCTCCTTCGACCTCCTTTGTTCCCTCATTTCATTCTGATAGCGACTGCTGATGCTGTGATTCACCTCCCAGGATGCTGTCTGCCAGGGGGATGAGCAGCAGGGAAGATTTTAGATAGGCAGAGATCATAATTTAAAAATGAGGGAGTCTAAGGCCGGTCTTCCCAAGAAGGACAGTAGCAAGGTCCTCAAAGGAAACATCTTTTCCCAGAAGCTACTGGGCAGAATTAGGAGCTAAGAGACGTGATTCCCCTCTATTGCTCAGCCACTGATGTGCTGTGTGACATGCTGCAGCTTCATTGGCACCAGATAAAAAATGGGAATGGGATCAAGCCATGGGAAGAACATGCATGTGTGTGCAAGAGGGATCCAAATTCCCTGAGCACCTTTAAGTGCACTTATTTCTTGCCAAGGGGATCTTCAGAAGAACAAAACTACTTGTGTGCTTTACCCACCACCCTTTTGATAGAAAGTACATATCAACCATTTTCCACCTTGCATGATATTGAATTCATGGAACACATCTGTTCACTGCAATCCCTCTGTTGGTCCCCACATGTCAATCTCAATCCTCAGTTACCCCTCTGAAATCCTCAGATGCCTTGATTTACTCTCCACAATTCCTGGCTCCTACACAGAGCTGGGACCCTGCCTTCTGTGCATGCCCAGCACCACACTGCTGCTGGACACCTTTCCCCAGCACTCTGCATGTGCTGAGGTCCCTTTCCTTCCACACTCTGTGCCACCCTCCCTTCCTCCCTCCCTCTCTCCCCACTCACAGTCACAAACACATACAAAGTGCCTCCTGCTTATTAAGCACTTCCATTCTGCAAAATCTCACAATTAAAACTAATCCTTATCCTGCAAATAAGCTGAAAACGAAAGCAGTGCCTTAGAAAGCTTTCCATTTAATGAGCAGCTTTGCTGTGGCCCTCGCCATTTCTCATCTTCTCCACTCTCTTCTCCAAGCAAAGTAAAGATCAGCCCCCCCTACAGCTCCTTACTGTAAACATTAATTCAGGAGGTCACTTACATATTAATGCTGACCCTGTTTCTGGCATTTTTACTGATACAGAACAGTCCCCCAGCAGTCCCATTAGCAGCAATTGTTGATTCTTAATGTGGGTATAGGCGGTGGAAGCTGACCTCTGTCACTTCTGCCATCCTCGCCAACTCTCTGAATGTGCCAGTGCTTGCAAGTGACATATTCCTGCATCACACGTGTGCCTGGGACAGAATGCCATTTTTCTCCCCCCATGCAATCAACCTAGAGGGAAGCTGGGTGGTTTTATGCTTGTTACATAGAAGATGTTAACGCATAACTCAGGGTCACAGCTTAAGAACACTTAATATGAGGACTGGGCCCATAAAGGACACCACTGATGTGTCAGAAAACTTCCAGGGGAAGGAGAAGCTTTGCCTGTTATCACGCAGGCTGCATGTTTGCCACAGCTTTCACTATATTGAAATTGAAGAATTTGCACTAGCTGGTTAAATATACATATGCATACATTATATGTCTGTAGGGTTCCTTCTCAGATTTTAGCTGTTGTTACAGTATGAAATGAGGATTAAACATGATGCAGTTAAGATCCATGCCCGTTTCACCTCTAAGCAACTCAGGTCACCCTCCTATTCCTCCAACACAACACTAACGCAGTCTGTTCCCCACACACTCTTACAAATCCAGTGGGTTAGTCACTGGCTTCTGCCATGTAACCCCCCCATCTTGGGGCTCTCACATCAACCTTGCCCCCACTTTTATCCCACTGTTTGTCCAGAATACCCCACAGAGCTCCATCAGTACACTACCACACACTACTCATTACTGTAGTCCCTTTGGCTTTTCCTCAAGTAAGACAACCAATCATGCCTAATTGTTCCCAGTTCTGTGATGGTTTAGTGATGTGAATAAATGTGCCCTCAGGATGATGCTGCATCCACTCAAATTCTTCACTTGTGATCTAAATACAAATGGCATCTATGTCCTCTGATATGAAAAGCTGCTACATACAACAGATCATGGCATTTATGTGGAAAAAAGGCAGATTTACTTCAGTAACACTGCTATATTTTTAACTACAATGCACCAAAACTTCAGAATTTCTTAACAGGGTCACTTATGTCCCAGTGTCTCCCACACCCCCCACCAACCAGCTGGATGCAGTTGAAACTGTGAACATGCTCAGAAAACTGAGTAGTATCAACCAAGTCCCCATCCCTCAGCATTAGTCATTCAGAAACCTTCTTATTTTCACAGATTTACCTGGAATCTGGTCCTGCTTCTCACACTGCTTTCCTCAGCATACCAGGAGACCCACATGAGCATCAACAGAGGGGCTTCCCCCTTTGAATCTGCCCAGAAATCCCACATTTCTCACACTCCAATAACAACCCAACCTCAGGGGAAACAATCCAAGCTGCAGCTGCTCTAGCAGCACAGCCTGCCCTCCCAGAATAGGCTGGCAGGAGCTCAACGGAGCTAAGGGCCAGCTCAATGAACCAAGCTCAGTGTCCACAAAGCCCCTTCTCCATATCTCCATTTCCTCCACTTTATTGTTTCAGTAAAGACATTTGAGGAGCTTTACCCTCATTCACAGCCAAAACAACATCTCTGAAGGAGAAGGCAGCCCGTTTCTCCAGGGTTGATGCACACAGATTTACACCCTCTGCGTTAACCTCCAGCAACACACCCGCCACCTCACTCCACTCTTTCAGCCTTGATCCTCCTACACCTACTCATGTGCAATGTTCATAAGAAATAAATACATTTCTCCCTTTACAAACTAGAGTTTGTGAGCTTCTGGGGAAGTTGCATGCAGTAATGCTCCCCACAAGGCCCACAGAAAGCAAAGTGAATGGCTCTGCCTTGCTTTCCCTCATCTCTTTCTCCACCTTCCTCACCACCCAATAGTCAGCAGGCGCAATTGGCTTTGTAAGGTTAGAAGTAGTGAGAGGCAACTTTAGTTTTCATATACCGTGATCAATATTTACTGGAGCAATAAAAGAGTTCAGAAAGTGCAGTGCTGGCATGATAGAGAAGCTGGAGAGAGGAAAACAGCATTTAAAATCTTCAGAGGGACATGACAACCAGTTAATGGTTACTAAGGGACTATCAGATTTCTTTCTTCATTTACTCTGCCGGAGTGGTATAGTAGTTAAAACACAGAATAATAAGGCAGGAAGCTGGGCCTGCACCAAGTCTGGGAAAGCAAGTGTGTTTGTGACACACAACTCCTTTTTCCCATCCAGGTGTGAGAGAGCGCTGCTTGTTAAGGTGAATAGGAGTATGTCTCTTTGCCCCTCTGCTGACATGGCATCGGGAGCAATGCCCTTTGCTCTGGGAGGCTTCTCCAAATGAACACTTTGCCATGTCTCTCCTGATCAAAGGGTCTTGCTACTGGTAATTTGTCAGCTTTCTCAGGGTTTTTTTTCTAGTCAGTTCATCAGCTAGCAAGCCTCTGGCATTGCCCTACAAGCAGGGTAAACCTTGGGCTGTTTTGGATTCGATCTTGGTCTACAAGCTGCAGCACCTCAGCTGCACTCCATGGCCTCTCCAAAGCACTATGAGGGGCCTCCAGGCAAAGATGTTTCCTGTGGAGCAATCCAGACTTCAGCAGATGAAAAAGATCCAAACAAAACACCAAGCAGGCCAACTCCTCAAACAACCCCTTTTGTTATCTATTATCAGATAGCAATGCTGCTCCTTGAAACACAGGGAGAGGTTCTGGAGTGTAAACAACAAAACAGACTATTAGCTGAAGTTGTCAGATGAGGAGAAAGCAGAAGGGCAGAAGAGGCAAAGGATTTGCATAGTCAGTCCCATTCAGAGAAGTAACATTCAGAGGAAGCTCATAGTTCCTCATAGCACACCATGCTCCCTCACATCGGAGCACAGGATTAAGACTTGACAATTAAACCTTTGTGAGATAAACCCAAAGTTAACATGATGGTTTAGCCCTCAAAACAAATCTTTGCAAGGTTCTCTGACTTGCATATTATCTGCTTCCTCCTACATAAATTACACTGCTATTAGTATTGCTTGATGAAAAGCATGAAACAAATTGAGCCTCTAGCCACTTCCAATACATAAGGGTAGTTAACCCATATCTTCTAAGACACATGCACATCTTTGGTGACAAAAATGAGATTCTTGGCAGTCATCTGGAAGACAGGGCCTTGCAGGGAACACATCTTCACTCTCTCATCCAGAGAGGTAGAAGAGGCTCAGTCGTGCAGCTGGGGCCAGCCATTGCTGCAGGCAGTGGGGGAATCCTGGGTAAGAAGCTGGGCACACAAAAATGTTGTGAGGGGTATTTGGGGTATGACCACAGAAGACTAGATGGAGTGCAGCAGTGAACAAGGTAAGATTGCTGGCCTGTCCAGATTAACCACTGGAATGGTGTAGAAAACTAGCTTACTGCCAAATGTGGGGCTTAGGAAACAGGATGCAGGAGCTCAAATTTGCTCACTGATTCAGAGCAACTCTGGGTCAGTTTCACTGATTTTTGCCTCAGTTTCCACAAGTGCAAAAAAACGAAGGGATTAACTAATCTTAGCTACACTAGCGGTAGGAAAGAAGTTAGAAGAGAATGGGATGCAGACATCCACAGGAACTGACAAAGGACGGATAATGAGAACTGGAAAGAAGTCAGAAGTTGACTGCGGAATAACAGGCAAACAGGAAGAAGATAAGATGCCTCTGCTAACTGAAGTCACTTTTGTGGAAAACACAGTGTTATTTATGAAGTCCCAAGGTAAATCAGCCACACTTGTTACCTGTTTTGTTCTGTGGCTCTGGCTAGCTCAGTCTCAACATACAAATTCATTTACTTCATCTGTTGCCACTCTTAAGCACTGATTAACATCCATTCTTGCAAAAGGCCCAACAGAGACTTGTGAGCATCACCCACTCCCAGATGGAAGGGGATGCTGACCCAACCAATTTGCTACTGTAGACCCTCCTGGAACATACAGCTAACCTCTAACACAGCAACTTCTCATGGTTTGTGTGCTGAGCTCTCCAACAAGGTCACTGCCTACGTCCTTCCACCTCCACCCTATGCAGCCCACTGGCAAGCTGCTCTCTCCTGTGCAAAAGCTGCCAGCAAAAGCAAGTGAGCAAAGGCTGCTGCAGGTTCCCAGGGGGCAGATAGTAATGCCATGCTGAAGATAGTAGGAGGGAAAACTTATATCCAAGTCAATTAGGATTAATGCAATGTGGGAAAGTATTAGTTCTGGAGCTGTAGGTTTCTCCATTAGAGATGGAAGGCAGATTGGGAAGAGAGGGGGGAGGAAAGTGAAGGCAAGCTATCAAAGCCAGTGTCTTGGCTCTCCAGTTCTTGTCCTTTCTCTGTTTTTTTGGGGAAGTGATGAGGTGTGGATCTAAGACATTACACTCTAGAGATTGTCAGTGGCTCCAAATCACATTAAGGCAGCAATTTTCTTGCTCTTCCTTCCATCTCTTCTGCTCAATGCCATTACATGCTGATGGTGGCTTGGCCTGTTATCAATGGAAAACTAAAGACATTCTCCAAAATGAAACATCTCATCATCAAAACCTTTGCATTCAACTTCTTTGGACTGAGGACAGCTCATTTTTAAAGCTGTGGATGACAAGAATGACAAGGTTAAGTGCTAGCCCTGTAAGAAAGGCCCACAAACAGGTAGGATGGGCAGGTAAACTAGATACACAAAGCAAGCTGAATGGTAGAGCTGGGAGAAGTATTCCTATAGCTGAGAAGTTGAAGGGCTCTGCCTTTCCTTTCAGTGCTGACCCCCCAACACACAGCAGTAGGTCTCTCTTCTCTCTTGAAGTACCTGCTCATACACCTGTATTATGAGGTTCCAAAATCCATCATGCCTCCCTGAGGCAATGTCCCTGCTAGGTCAGTGCATCTTGGTGCTGCTGCACTGCAGACCAGTATGAAATAGGCACAACTGAGTGCTCAGCCTGCAGGAAGGAAGGACCTGTCAATATTATTTGCCTGTGAAGTGCCACACACCCCTGAGGTGCTTTATAAATAAGTCAATAGACAAACAGCATCAATATACAAAGAGGAATGAATGGTGAGCCCTCTTCCCTCTTCCTAAAGAAATAAATAAGGGTCAGAAATTGAAATTATACATATTTCAAAATCCTCCAAGAAGCTGAATTTTGACAATCTGGTGATGGAGGAACTCTCAAAGCATCCCTCTCCCTCTGAATAACGATGGACAGCAGAGCACACTGAGGATGCTTGCAAATTCAGAATAAGAATGCTGTTATAGTTACAGAAACTATTTTAACTACCAAAACAGCCAATTATATACACATACACTTAATATGGTGGCAGATCCCTCCTTACTCCGGTCTTGAACTGCTGCATTTGGCAATTCCCTCTGATCCTTACCCTGCACTGTTTAAGCATTATAGGTAGTCCAAAGAAGGAAATTGGAATATTCAACTCCTTAGAACTAGGCGGATACTTCCATATTTCCCTGGACTGAGTTGTCAAAGAGAAGCAAAACATCCAGAGCTCTGCATGATTTTCAAAGCACCAGGAAACTGTGTGCTACTGTTAAAATGGCAGCCTTATCTTCAAGAACAAGGGCTCAAGCAAAACAAGGGACGTCACAGGCTCTAAATCTTTAACTAACTGTTACTTCAACTCAGCATTAAAGAGGGCATTGCAGAAGATGGAAAGACGTAATAGGTTTAGAAAATTCCCTGCCTTATTTTTGTTATTATTATTGTGATGGAAAAATAAAATCATTGTGGTTTGAAATCCATTATTTCCCTGCAGTGTTTGCATCTCCAATATAGCAGTCCCAGCTGTTATCTTATTGCTTATCTGGAAACTACAGGTGCATCTGAACATAAACAAAACAGGAAAAGAATGGAAAGCTAAACAGCAGCAAGGGAAAAAAACAGGGACTAGCAGCCTGCACTCACAACATACAGGGACTTCTTCCATTTTGCAGGAAGCTGCTGCAGTACTGCCCTGTGTGCTGCTGGTGTAGTATCTGCCAGACCTGAGGCTGTGAGGAGGAGGTGGTGAATCCAACTAAAGCTCCTCTCCCAGCTCAGGCTGCCTCCCTGGTGAAGCCACCATCAGTACCCACCACCCCTTAGGCACTGGCTCGTGGGAGGCAGGCATTGCCAGCAGAGGCTTCCCTGTGCTTGGTTTAGGAACTGCTGCACTTTTTCCTTTTACTCTAGAACTTGGGTTCTAGAACCTGCCATTCATTTTTGCCCTAAAAAGCTTCAAAAGATGCCAACTCAAAAGAGCATCCTCAGAGAAGAAGTACTTACCACTGTGAAACTGCCAAGAAGCCCAGGTTGCTTGTGTAAGGGACCAGTCTCTAAGACAAGACCATCAGAGCTGCCAACAAGGGAAGTGCAGGAAGGATACCACTACATGGCCAGCTATAAAGCTTAAGTATGACTTTCCTGAATTCTGCTTCAAATGAGTGAAAAGTGGAAGCTCTGTGCCTAGCTTTATAGTGCACATCCTGCAAAACACACACTGTAAACCTTCCCACCAAGAGCATTAACCAGGGAAAACAGCAGAGATTTACACAGTACCTCTACTTTGTAAAATCCGAGATACCAGCAATAGAAAAAGGAACGTTAAAACATAAGTGTATAACTTAGTGTTGCTACACAATATCAGAGGCCAGAGGCGTGAATGAATGCAGGCTCCCAACAGCAGACCAGATAGCATGAATTACACAAAGGAAAATAACACTGTCTCTTCTCATACCATTATTTATGTACATGTTTATGTAGTTAAATTGCAAGAGCTTTCCTTTAAGCAAAATGACACACTGAGGATTTTTTTTTTACTCTGTTTTTGTTATTCCTTTAAATGCATTTCTATTTGATTTCATTATTCAATATATATTTTCTTTTTCCAGTTACACTTGGGAGACAGGTACAACGTACACACATTCGTACTTCAGTGTTGTGACAACCAGCGTCAGCGTCATTGAAATATCCATTTCAAACCCTGCTTTAGTGCAATCAATCAAATCCTCTGCTGCAATACAGGGAAAATAAACAAGGCTATCGGTCTGCAACTCCTGGTCGGGTGGATGGGGTACAAAGCGTGGAAGACTAAGGGGGAGTGAATAGAGAAAAAGGGATGCCAGGAAGAAAGATTATTTCAATGGTTCAAAGAGCTTAAAGAGTCTTAGAGGGGATTAAAGAATAAAACAATATATTAAAATTGCAAGGAAGCAAAACCAGAAACTCAACCATCTCGGTACCCATAAGAATGCATGGACAATGTAGTATTAAAGCCTCGAGCATCATACTTATGAAGAAAGAGAGAGACAGCAGGAAAACTGTGCTGTTGCAAAGGCAAATCCTTCCGACCCTCAAAAGCTGGAATTCTCAGACCTCTACCCCTCAATCTTAGTCGTAAGATTGCCTACAAAAACATTTGTGTTCAGATGCAGCCCTTCCTCTTGGAAGGCCTATAGCCAGCAAAGCTTCATTGTGCCGAGTAGTCAATTCCTCCTTAGGTAGGAGAGGTGCTCCAAAAACTTTTGCTTTCAAGCCCTTAATTTCACCAGGGAGCAACCTGTCCTGACTTTCAAAAGACACTAGTTTTGCTGAGAGAGTGTGTGGTTGTATGAGTGTGGGTGCAACATCCACATGAGTAGGGGGGAATCCTGTTCTGCACATGCCAGCACCAACTCTCTTCTTTAAGCCTGTGTATGCTCTTGGTTAGCCAGAAACAGACCGCAAATTCCTCCAAGCAAGACTTGCTGAGAGCATATGTTCAGAGCACACTGACAATTAAATGAGAATTTCACGTCATCTCAGTACAACAGAATCCAATGAAAACTATTTCCCTGGTTCAAGAAATGAAAAACCAGCACCACCAAAACTACATAAAACTATCACTGAAATTCTGACAAAACTTCCCATTACACTAGCACTGTGCATGTGTATTTTCTATACATGCTGCCTTACTTCAAGCATGAAAAATGTCAGCCCAGAGGGAACCGTCTGAGAAAGTCACAAGCAGGCATTGAGCTCAGTACTCGTTGCTTACTGTGTTCACATTTTTACTCTCTTTTCTAATATTTTGGGATGGAAGTGTTGCAGCTGTTTGCTTTCATGTAGAAAGAAAATGTGAAGCAGACATATCTGAAATAGCAGCGCTTGCTTGGGTTTTCAAGGGAGGCTGAAGCAATACCTAACAAGACAAATCATCCTGTTCTACCCGCTCCTTGCTTACCACCACAACTCTTTCACCAGCTCCTTTCCTGCTTTCATGTCTAAGCTTATTGCTTGTGTTGCTTATAGGAGCTCCTGGGATTTCTTTCCCTTCTCTTGCATTCCAGACTTTTTTGGCTACAGCTTGGAGCTCCTGAAGCCATTGCAAACATTCCCACCATATCATGACTATCCGTAAGAAACTGACTGATCAAGGATGTTCAGTAGGCAGAACATGTGTCTTGGAACCCCTTCTGACATAAAGAGGATACATGTGGCTCTTTCACAACAGAAGGACACCAGAAAGATAGGTGAGACCATTGTAGAGCAAGCTACAACATTATGACTAGACCACAGCAATACGAATGCAGCCTGAAAGCAAAGTACTTTATCACAGCATTTACAAATCAGCTTAAAAAGAAACATGTCTTATTCAATAAGTATTTCACACAAAATTCTGCAATTTTGTAACCTTCTAAATGCATTTTCTATATTACAAAAATTAGATCAAGCTCAGGAAACAATAAATACACGGAAAAGTATCCCATTCTGCATCGTCCTCCCTTTTTCTCTTTCATTTTCCACTTTTATCCAAGGTAGCTGACTGCTAGACTCTTGCCCTGGCAATCTTACCCAGAAGGGATCCAGACAGCTGGGAGAGCCAGTCATTCCCTATGTTTGCTTAAGGGGATATAGTAATGACACTTCAATCTTCTTCTTGCTGTGCCCTGCAGCCCCCATATATTAGTACAGAAAACAGGTTTACAAAGACAAGAGTCCATCAACATCATTACACCAGCTGTTATTGCTCCAGTGAGTGCCAGAAAAGAGTAGAGCAAAGGGTGCATGAGAAAGGACAACTTGTTTTTCAACTGAAACACAAGTTGACTAATGCCTGCATGTGTCTATTTGCTTCCTTTCTTCATTTTTCTCCCTCCCTCCCTACAGTTTTTCTCTTTGTGGGTGTCAAATGCAGATCTGATTTTTATCCTTCTTTGCTACAGTTGTAGAGGATACTATGTTCTCTCCAATTCGTACAAGAAATGGTTCAAGACTCCTTGGTCCCTACAACCTGATCTCCTGGCTTGAAGATCCACTTTGGGATTATTTCCTGTTTCCTTAAATTCCCTCTGCAGAGCATTTAGCAGAGTGATAGACACAGCTGTGTCCAGTGAGGGGGTTGCTGGTTGATGTGGAATTCAGTCAGATATTGAACCTCCCACGGGTAGGTGGTGCGTAGTCTAACTTCCCACTGCAGTTAATGGAGACTCAGTCCTCAAGGGCAGTGAAGTCAAAAGGTTAATTTAGCTGATCAGGAGGTGTCTGCTCTGGGATGAGTTGAATTAAGCTCCTAAACTCAATTGACTGCACTGAATCTCTATCAGCTATAATGGGTGTTTTGACACATACTCACATCTAGATACCTACAGAGATACCCCTACACCTAGACATTTTAATCTGGAGTTAAACCTCATTCCACGAGTCAGGAGAATCTCTGCCTATTTTCCTGCTTCTTTGTGACTATAAATAAGATATATCTATTCCTATGCCTTAAATCATGTCCTTTTGTGCAACAGGACCAAGAGCTTGCATGAACTGCATGCACTGATACGCAACACCACAGAATAGTTCGGCAATAATTGTTTCCAGGTAATGGTGGGCTATTGCAGAAGGTGGGATATAGCACAACTGAAAGCAGATAGCTGTGAAACCATGATACAGGGCAAACTAATTCTCCTCCTTGCAGAGCACCAAGGACACACGTACAGAGTCAGGTACAGATGTTCCCACCACCACCTGAGCCTGCAGTGACGTGAAAAACGGTTTATGGAGTTAGGATAGGTCTGTGCCTAAACTCAAACCCTCCTGAGGCACAGAGTTTATCAGCTTAGGTACAGTCCCTTGCTATTACAGCACTCTCTGGTTTCCAAGAGTGAATGAGCCCTTCCCTGCATGATGGCATCTTCATGTCACATTAGTCGACAATACAGCCATGCGTGTAAAACACTGGTTGAGAAGGCTCACAGGTTTTGGAGCTCTTCCTTCAGTGTTCACATGAGACTTTGATGGTGTTGGTACTCCTGGCTTTTTCAGCAAAGTAGAGATGCTTAAAGCAGGCTGTGGCCCATGCTTAGATAATATCCTGGAAATTTGTGTTATACTGAAAACAAACTACTCCTTCAGATCTGAAAATGCAGGGCCAGGCTTTCAAGTGTTCCTACCTGAGAGCCCAGATAGAACAGTGAAGCTCAAAGGCACATTAAAATGAAATAACAACATACACCACTTATCTTTTTTCCCCTTTCCAAAGTACTTTACAAGCTTTTGTTAAATTAAGTCTCATCACACCCTTGGGACATAGGTGCAGTAAATACCTTCATGAGAGGGAAGACACAGACACTCTTCACAAATACTCCTCTGACTGAATTGATTGATTTCAGCTGCACCCTTGTACTGTCATTTCCCACAGAGTTTCAAGCAATCAAATTTTACTGCCACAAAGGGTTTGCAGGAAATGAACTGCACGGTTGTACACAAGAGAATTTGCTTATGAAAGGTCTGTGAGCAGAGCCCAGCAAAGAACAGAACAGCAGCTCTGTAAGACCAAGCCTCTCTGCATTTGAGGTAATAATCCAAATGTTAAGCTGTGCATTATCAGCACAAGCCTGGTTTATGCATTTTTAATCTATTTATGTATTTTAATTAGGCAGCAAAATGGAAGGGGGAAATCTCTAGCAAGTAGGCTGTAAACTAGTTTGCTTTCCACCATGTAAGTAACCCCCTTCTGTGTGCATGCTGACCAGCGTCTTGAGGACAATGCAGAATAACAGACTGACCTGACAGTCACAGGCCAGGTGAAAAGATGCTGGCAACAAAGCACTAATCAGTGCTTTGTGCTTGGTGACTAAGAAAACTCATTTCCTAGCAGGACAGAAAGAGATACCTTACCTAATTCTAATTCAGAATGGCTTAATGCAAAAATATGTAAAACAAACATATCCACATAAAAAGCCAGGAGGAAGAAAAATGTTCCAAGAAAGTGAAATATTACAGGTATTTAAAACCAAGGTATGTGTGCACATAACCAAAACTGCAAAAGCCAAAACTCCACAATGAACAAAGGGAGCATCACCAACTTCTAACTGGGGCAAAGGAGGATCTACCTAGATTTCCCTTCTCTGTAAGTCTGGGAATTCAGGAAGAGCATCTTAGAAGGAAGCTTACAGCCTAACAATTGTTTGCAGAAACAGTTCACTTTTGAATCCTTTGACTTGAATATTTGCAAGTAGCAAATGCACTGGCTGGAGTTATCAACTGTATTTTGCAGACAGGTAAACTGAGGCAGAGGAGCTAAAAGCAGTCTCTTCTTGAACACCTGAGTAATTTTTCAAAGGTTTGTTTCAGATCTGAGGCATTTCTGTCTGTTTTCCATCTCCCATGTTCTACAGCTCCCCAGGCCTGTTACTGGGTATAACTTCACAGGTATGACCACATCGAAGCTGCTGTTAATATGGAAGAACCTCATGCTCTAAGCTGGGTCAAAGGAAGCCAAGTTCTCACTCAGACTTATCTGGTCATTTAAGACAAAAACCAAAAAAGACAGATTAAAGATCTTGTCTGAAATTCATATTTATGGCTGCAAAGTTGTTCTCTTTGTGCTGCTTGTATTGAAATGACTGCATTTTTAAAGGGCAGCAGAGAAAAAAGCAGATGCGGTTAATGATGGTGAATGCTGGAGAGGGACTCTTCACCAGGGACTGTAGCAATAGGACAAGGGGTAACATGTTCAGACTTAAAGAGAGAAAGTTCAGGTTAGATACCAGGAAGTTCTTTACTGTGAGAATGGTGAGGCACTGGCACAGGGTGCCCAAAGCAGCTGTGCCTGCCCCATCCCTAACAATGTTCAAGGCCAGGTTGGAAAGAGCCTTGGGTGACATGGTCTACTGTGAGGCATCCCTGCCCATGGCAGGGGGCTGGAACTGGATGACTTTAAGGTCCTTTCCAACCCAAACCATTCTATGATTCTATGAATTTATCTTTCTTTCCTGCCTGAAAGGCTTTCTGTTTGGTTTTGGTCAAAACTACTTTTCAACGAAATTTGGAGACCGACTCATCAGATGTGTTCCACCACAGAAAATAATGGTATTTTAAAACCTCAAACACTCCATGATCTACTGCATCATCACTACACACAAGATGATTCCATTCTTCACTTCCAAGCTAAACCTTTTGGAAGGGAGGAAAGCCTTTATTTTGTTGAACAAACTAAAAAAGTCCATGTAAGTTTTTAATCATGGGGAAAATGAAAGAAAACTTTGACATTCTCCTTGGGAAAACAAACCAAAGCAAACCCCTACAAGTTCAACACTGACAAAAACAAAACTGTCTTTTGGCCAACTCCAAATGATCTATCTTTTGTATAGATGTAGCCATCAGCAAATTCAGAGGGTGGTGCCCTTGGGTGTTTGGAACAGCTAAGCTATGTTTTGGGGTTTTTTCAGCCTCAGGGCCCTGGGTTATTATTTTAACAAATCTATTTCCACTGTCATATCTCTTTATTTGCTAGAAAAGATTAAAGAGCTTCAAAGCGCTTAGGGAAAAGGTGCAATTCTTAACAACACTGCAAGGTTACAGGGGACTGTCTGCTAATAATGCGTGTTGGTTTGGTAACAAGCTGAAGCAGAGAGCAGCAGGAGCACTGCTTCATGGCTATAGCTTTTTCAAAAGAGCCTGTTAAAAGTATTTCAGGAGGAAAGACATGTGAGAGCAATCTTTAAATGTGTCAACAGGGAGGCCAGACACTGAACTTCTGCCCACTCCAGAGCTGACACCATCCTTCAAAGCAGAGGGGATTGACCTTTGCAGCTGAGAATCACTGAGTGGCAGCAGGGGGGTTCCTGTATTTGTTTCTAAGATGTTTTTTGCCTTTCCCTTAAAACAGAAAAACAGGGACTAATCATTTGAAGCCATGGTTTGGTGGAAGAAAAATATATCCTTCCCCCCTGGAAACTGGCTTGGAGGAGGGTGGCATGTCATTGATTAACAAAGTTGTCAAATCAGTGCATAATGAAGTCAAAAAGGGCTCAGAAGAGGACAAGCACAGTTCATTCTCTTCCTTCCTTTGCTTTATAAGGAGCCCGAGATCTGCTTAGCCTGCTCACACACAAAACATTAAGTTCTGGCAAGGCCAGCAGCAAGTACTAGGCATCCACCATACTGCGTACCTCCTCTTCCTCCCTTCAAGCAACGTCAAACATGAACACCATGTCCTGGTCTATTTCCTGAATCACTTTCTGCCACCCAGGTATGGAAAATCATGACAATACAGCCTCTTCCCCTCTTCTCTGACCAATTTTCTCAGGTGAAAACATAAACTGACTGGTGTGCAAAAACCAGAACAGTACTCACATGGCAGCAACAAGACTTAATAACACAGAAATGAGAAAAGCCAGGACACTTCAAGGAACTTCAGATCACCCTGTATAGTCAGCCAATGTGTCCAACCACCAGGATATTCCCTCTCCTAGGAAATGAGCTCCAGCATCCCTCTTGCTAACGTCCTCCTAAAGCTGACCTCTCTGTGCCAGCTGTACAAGAGAAACATCTCACTTCCTGGACCAGCATCACACAGTCTCAAGCTGAGCTTCAAGTGTGAGTACCCCAGACGGAACTATCTGGTCTTCAAAGACAAAACATGGTCTCAGTTGCTTTGCTGGATCTGAATCTTAAAAGTGGGAAGAAAGACCCTCAAAACTCATGCCCTTACCATGTACCAAAAGAGAGGGAGAAACCTGCACAGAAGGAGGAAGATAGGAATTTAAAGCAACTCCTGACTGCCACTTCATAACCTTGGACAGGTTGGAACACCTCTTTGTAATTTGTTCTTACTTTCCCCTTCCTCCCATATCCTATTATCCACTACTATAAATTTCAGATTATAACAGCTACATCAAAGATTGTATGAGGACTAATTTAATTGAAGTATACAGAAATCTTCAGATGGAAAAGCACAACATAGGATGAAGCTGGTCAGCTTCACCGAATAAGAACCATACTATATAGCGATGGGGGAAAACACCACCTCCAAGGAAGGGAGAATAGGAGCCTGTGCCAGGCTCTCAATGAATGCATGCTAAAAAGGAGCCTGTGCCAGCACTCAAAGCCTAAGTAGACAGCAAAGCAGAAGGCTGACTAACAAGGAGATTGAGCTGATAACAGCTTAGATAAAACACCTATAGATAACACACCTATAGATGGCCCAGGTGGCACAGGAATCTAGGCGTGCTCAGTACAACTTACAGGAAAAGGCTTTGTTTCTTTTCACGGTTATTCAAAATGTCAAGATCTTCCCCAAAGCACTATGCTGAAAGAAAAACAAACTTTTTTGGGCCAGTTTTTGTGTTCCATCTTCATGGGTGGAAACAAAGTGAAGTTTCTGAGTAAGAATAAATTACATTCATCCACAAATGTATAATCAAGCAACTGAGACTTCCCCACCTATTATGAAAATATCAGTTTCTCCACTCTGTTCCAATCCAAGTTTTGTCAACATCACCTTGACTTCAAAAGTCATTGATTTTGCTCATACAATGTCTCCCAAAAGGCAAATCTTTTACTGATATTTTCCAATCATCCCCTCTAATTTAGAGCTTTGGGGTTGAATTTTTACCACTGTAGGATTGTTCTGCCTCTCTCTGAAGACGCTAAATTCCTTTCTACATCTTCAGAACGTGCCGAGAGCACCTTAACGTGAGGTTTAAGTCTTGAACCATTTCTGTGCTGCTAATGTTAGAAGGATAGAACTTGTGTTTCTCCTTGGTGGGAACAGGTACATATTGCATGACGCTGTCTGAACTGTTCTGTCAGTGTCTTGTATATCCTGCCCCAAATATCCTCCCTTCTTACAGCACTATCTGGCTTGCTCTGTACCAGTAAGTGACTGCCATCCATCCCAAGGGGAGCAGTTTACCATCAGTGTTGTTTCAGGATATTAATTTTTTAGGTGATTTACATAGAAAGAAAACCTATAGAAATGAGAACCCTGTGATGATTCCAGTGTTTTGTATTACTACATATTAATCACTCTCCTCTTCAGAGATGCCATTGCTGATTTGAGAGACTCAATTTTCTTTTCTTTAAAGGTATCTCCAGACCATCTTAAAGAGCTGAGCAGGCGTGGAGAGATAAGAAGGAAAATAGGGCTCTAAAGTTGCTTAATGCTCAATTCTGAGTGTGTAGAGATGCTCACAAGCTCTCACAAACACAAAGCCCCACAGAGGAACAAGAGGTTCAGCTCCATTCAGTGTGTATATATTTACTCTTATTCACAGAATTACAGAGCTACTGTCCTTCCAAAAGAGATACAATAAGGAGGAAAGCTTTTTGTGACCGAGAACTCTGGCACATTCATCCGGTAGTATAACAGAACAATGAAGAGACAGAGTTTGCAGCTAAACAGAGCCATCACTTAAAAGCTCTAATGTAGTGGCTGTTTTGCAAACCCCATCATCATGAAGCGAAGGAAGAATAATGAGGAAGAAAAGAATAGGACAGTGGGGGTGGGACCGGGGGGAGGAAGGGCAGCGAGCTGGTTGAGCCATTCTACCAATACATAGGGTGCCAGAAAACAACAGCTGGACTGTTAATTTGAGGTATTCCCTAGCAGCAAAGGACATTGCAACATGAAGTCTGGATGGTTCTGGGCAACCTGACCTAGCTGAAGATGTCCCTGCTCACTGCAGGGGGGTTGGACTAGATGACCTTTGAAGGTCCCTTCCAACCCAAACTATTGTATGGAAGATCTGTCAGTGCTGCAGTCCCTGGCAGTGTTCAAGGCCAGGTTGGATGAAGCCTTGTGTGGCGTGGTTTAGTGTGAGGTGTCCCTGCCTGTGGCAGGGGGGTTGGAACTAGATGATGTTACAGTCCTTTCTGACCCTAACTATTCTATGATTCTATGACCCCAAGAAACAGGCACACAAATCTCCCCTATATAGGTGCCCAGGTTGCTGAACTGCTCGCTGTCCACCTTTGTTCCGTCACTATGGCAGCAACATCCATGGAGTACACCTAGTAGCTGCAGCCACAGCTCCGTGCACAGGGCCACCATAATCATGTTACCCAAGGAAATGCAGTCTTAAGAGGGCAGACGAGGCAGCAGAACAGCTTCACCCTTGGCCCCAGGCAAATGCCAAAGACTGTGGGTACATCACCAGAACTGGTAATAAATGCAGGTGCATGTGAGGAGGCTTCCAAGCTTGTTCTTAATCTAGCTGAGATGCTGCATTAACTCCAGAGCCCATGTTGCTCTGCTCTCCGTGTTGCTTATTACAGGTACTAACACCATGGTAATTAACCCTAGTGCTGCTGAAGGTAGACTCGTCTCCAAAGCAGGGAAAGGAAAGTAAGCTAAACAAAAGATTAGCGACAATGCTGTGTGAAAGGAAGAGCAGCTTTTGGTAGCCTGAATGCATTTCAAGGTAGTGAAATGGAAGAGCTGAAGCTGCTTGCATCAGGTATGACTTAGATACAGTATTTATAATGCAGTCGAAAGATCCCTGCCCTGTGTTCCCCTACCGGATTTGATAAGAAAGCCCGTAAAATGTTGGAACCAAGCCATCTGAGACATCAGGTTAGATTTTGGCAGCTGGTAGTTGATGCCTAATGCACCCAGAAATGTTAACTTTTCATTAAGTTTGGCACTGTTAAAGACTACCCTCTTCCCAAATGGCCAAGACCTGGTCTTCCTACTTAGTCATTTCTCTCCAAGATTTTCCAGTATTCACCAAATAAGATTAGCTGCTCTCCCCAGCCTAATTTATTTTCCTCCTTTTCCCTTTCCTGCTACTCCCAGCCCTGCACATGCCCAGCCACTGCTGGGATCGCTCCAACCCAATCCATTTCTACAGGCAGAGGCCCAATAGAGCCTCTGTGGAAATGCTTAAGTGTATTGCCTGTTAATCAATGCATCCCCTCAGCTGACAGCTTCCACACAGAAGGAGCAGGTAGCAATAATAAATGCTTCTTCGAACTTCCTGGATTGATAACAGGCTCCTGTGAGTGATGCCCCACAGAGACAACCACCTTTTCCCTCCCCCACCCCTACCTCCTTTCAGCACAACATTAGGCTGCGATCAGGATGCAGACCCAAATGTATTAGTGAGAGTCACTGCGGGGCTGCTACCTCTCACCCAGGTAAATCAACCACTGCGAGTGTTTCCAGGATTACAGGGCAGCAGACAACTTGAAAAGGACTATCACAACCTAATGTTTACATTATGAACCCCACATTCCCACCTTCTTAAGGCTCCCTACCATCTCCCTGTTTGTAAGCAACTAGAATGTGGGTTTCTTTGAACTGAGCTAACAGGAGTGCCAGCAGCAGAATGTATAACAAATACTATCAGCAACAACAGGAGAACAAGCAAAAGAAACAATTGAATTAATGGTTGATATTTTGCATGCCTGCAATCTTCCTCTCTCCTTCCCCACTGAGGCCTCTGAAGGGAGCTGCCAGAGCCTTGACTGCAAGGGAGAAGTTTCACGGATGAGGAGCCACTTCAAAATGACACAAACCCATTTTGTCTGTCAATCAAAATAGGGGATGAACAGTCATTTAGCAACAGTGTCACTGAAATTATATTGCTTTGCTTCTGAAGTATAGAAATATTTGATTCTCTCTTCTTCAACTTTCAGCTTCTTCCCTTGTTTCAAAACAGAATCTCACAGATTTTTAAAATAGATCCATAGTTTGTTTTGGGGTTTTTTTATTTTTTTTTTTCCCTCACATTCAGCTGGTTTGAAAAATATCCAAGTGTATCTGTGTATAAGAGAATTGGCATATATCCTGCTGTCCTGGGTTCAGCAGTTGCAGTCAGTTTTTCTTCTCTTTAGTAGCTGGTGTT
>NDXB01006369.1:4312-14860 GCA_002631895.1 Agapornis roseicollis | reverse complement strand
TACAGACTTCAGGGTGATAATTTTGACTTTTCTTTCAGGGTCTGTGGTAACAATTTCAATGGTCTAGGGGACAAAACCATCTAGGAATTTACTTATGAATTGAAGAATACTCTCTTACNGAGTGGCGAGTCCCCTAATGTTTTAGTCTTCTACAGACTTCAGGGTGATAATTTTGACTTTTCTTTCAGGGTCTGTGGTAACAATTTCAATGGTCTAGGGGACAAAACCATCTAGGAATTTACTTATGAATTGAAGAATACTCTCTTAGAGTTGCTCTTTTGGTCCCATGAATTAACCATGCTTCATATGGATTTAGAGTTGGTTTGGTTCTCCGTCTTCTGATTAATTAAAATCTTGAAATGTATTATTATACTTAAAGGTCTGCCTCAAAATGCAGTAATTAAAGCTTTGGTAACCAAAACGAATTTATATGACTACTTCACCTTAATGGCAATGTTTTGCAGAGTCATGCAAGTTTTGCTAGAGTTGATTTGTAGTTCTTGTCTTTTGCTTGCTCAGGCAAGGGGGAGAAAACAAAATCCAGAAAAACAATAGTGTATCATACTTTGATCCAAGTTAGAAATATTTCACATCATTATAGAATCATAGAATCATAGAATAGTTTAGGGTTGGAAGGGACCTTAAGATCATCTAGTTCCAACCCCCCTGCCATAAGCAGGGACACCTCACACTACCATGGCACCCAATTCTTTATCCAGTCTGTCCTTGAACACTGCCAGGGATGGAGCACTCACAACCTCCCTGGGCAACCCATTCCAGTGCCTCACCACCCTAACAGCAAAGAATTTTTCCTTAGATCCAATCTAAACCTCCCCTGTTTAAGTTTGAACCCATTACCCCTTGTCCTGTCACCACAGTCCCTAAGGAAGAGTCCCTCCCTAGCATCCCTATAGGCCCCTTTCAGATACTGGAAGGCTGCTAGGAGGTCTCCAAGCAGCCTTCTCTTCTCCAGGCTGAACAGACCCAGCTTTCTCAGCCTGTCTTCATATGGGAGATGCTCCAGTCCCCTGATCATCCTCTTGGCCCTCCTCTGGACTTGTTCCAACAGCTCCACGTCAGGGAATGCTTATTACAAACAGCTAAATGTAGCACTATTGGTCATCTGCCACTGCACTGATGCAATGCAGTCTGCTTCACAGGGTGGAAGATGAAGAGGGAAAAAAAGATAAGAACTGGAAAGCACAGAATAATATAGAATAGTTTCCAGGCCCTATGTATCTCAGTTCAGCTCCTGAAAACCTTCTCATTAAAATGCATCGTGCAACGTCAGGGAAGCAAACTGAAAGTTTGGTGAAAGAAAGTGAGAATTTTGTTGTGCCTGTTCAGTATCAGTTATGAATATTGGCTGTTCCAGAACAACTAGCCACTGATCCAGAAGAAAAAGCTTCAAATAAGAGAATGGTTAATCTCAACATGAGTCATCTCACAGTAATCGTGTTTTGATTTGAGACCCTATATTGAAAGGCACATCTGAGAGATATTTAGTGGCTTAACTGACCCCAAGGAAGCTGAGAAATGAGTCAATGAAGCTAGAACACTTGTTATTTATGCACTATGTATATGTATATGTAGCCTAGCTGTAGGTAGAATAAAAAGGCTCAATTCCAGTTGCAAATGTGAAGTATTTAAACATCTACTTACACATGCATTAAGTATATCATTAGTAATCAAATCTATTTGTCTTTTTTGAAATATTGGGATACATTTAAAATTAATGGATGCATTACCAGTTACCTGGATGAAGGGATTGAATGCACCCTCAGTAAATTTGCAGATGACACCAAGTTGGGTGGGAGAGTTGATCTGCTACCGAGGGATCTGAGCAGCCTAGATCTATGGGCCAAGGCCAGTTGCATGATGTTCAACAAGACAGAGTACTGGGTTCTGCACTTGGGCCACAACAACCCCATGCAATGCTACAGGCTTGATATGAAAGGTCTTTTCCAAATTAAAAGACTCTATAATCCTGTGAAAATTATAATGAGTTGTTCTCCTACAGTGCTGTCACACTGTACTACTTTTACAAGCAAATCTGAACAAAGAAGTATTAACACTATAATGTTAAAATTAATAAGCAGATCCCTGGAAAAAAAATACGGTAGATTTTTAGAAGTTATTAAAGTGAGAGAATCTATGAATATAATTTTAAAAGCCTATAGAATTTATTAAAAAAACACATGTGCACAGAGTTTGAAACTAGTTCATAGAATATAATAGAAAAATTTCTCTTTGGCAATGCTTTCTGTTTGGAGTAGAGACCATATACCTTTCTTTGTGTTGGCATTGCCTCTGTCATGCTGTGGAATGTTAAAAGAAAACTTAAAATGGTGCAACTGCAGTGTTGAGTAGTCAAAAGAGCTGTTTTCTCTGATTGCAAAGAAGTTTTCTGTTCTGGTTTTCTGATTCTATAGAAGTGTTATACTCAAACGCTAAATGAGTTTTCCAGAAGGCTTATTTTAATATCACAAAAGTATATCCAAAAATATACTGGAACATTTATTACAGATATAAATTTGGGCAGGAAGCAGTTAAAAAAAATGAGCAAGCCAACTCAGAAAAATCTTAAGCCACTAAGTCCCTCTTACGAAAAATCTAAGTTTCAGATAGCTTTTCTTTAACAAAAAGGATAAATTTAAGCTACAGAGCTGGGCTGTATTCCATTTCCCCTCTACTGTTTTAAATAAGATATCCAAATTCTTTCCATTTGTCACGGAACATTAAGGGCATATTTTCATCCTGGATTATATAGTATCAATTGGTAATATGCTATGTTGTGATTGACCACAAAACATCATATAACCTGGAGCAAATTTCAGATGTATGGAAGAAGTTCTAGTTGAACAACAAACCATGAAAATCTGGGGGCACCTAGGCCTCTGACTGCAATTAAAGCATGCAGCAAATTTGTTCCACCAACAGGTTTTCCTGTGTTCAGTGATTGACAAGGTTTGTTCAACTTCTACAGCACTGTGTGTACTGAAGTTTGTGCATGAAATCATTCCACATATGGGTTATACAGATGCTCTGCAAACTAAGAATACAAAAGCACTTAAACAAATGAGGCAAAACCCAAGGATGTAGTTTACATCCCTTTATGTTTATATTTACATTACAGTCATTAGCAGAAGACAGTACTTTTTACTTCCAAGTCAGGATTTTAATGTGTTATTCCCTTTGGTATGTTGCACCAAAAAGTCTCATTGACAGGAGATGCACCACCTTCTTGCTATGCCACCAGCACACAGTGTCCCCAACTTGAAGCCAGTGACCAGTTTCTTCTGGGTATTCAGTTCCTTCACCTTTTCTGAGCATCCAGAAGAGTCCTAGGGATGGCTGTGGTTTTTAATGAAGCCTTTAATCCTTAGGTTTTTCACTAAAACTGGTGACTTATTTCAAATCACAAATTAAATTGGAATCATTTTCTTGGCCATATTGGCCAAGAAAGGTTGACTCAGGCCAGACTTTGTATCAGTAGTCTCCATATGAAAGGTGAAGTATTACTACCAGCTCACTGGTATTAGGTTTTCAAAACATCCTAGATATTGCTAAGTCAGTTTCTTATGGTACTGCCAGTAATAATGGCACACGAGATGTAAGAAGATGCACTTTTAAGCAGTTGGTTTCTGACTATTTTGTAGCAACCATCCATTTCTCCCTGCACGCTTTATGTACATCAAATACCCTCACAAAGTCATGTCTGATGACTGGTATACATCAACGTTCCAGTTGTTAGGGGAGGGGGGGGAAATAACTATAGGCCAGTTTCACAGCCAGATTAATTTTTACTGCAGCCTTGAATTTTTACTGCACTTTGATGATGGAAGACCATAATAATCTGTCACAAGTATCATCAGATGTCAGTATCACTGCATGTAGAGTGCTGGATTGAATTTGGTGCAGTGCCTATTATTGTTACCACAAACCAAGCTTACCGCTTTGTTATTAAGAAGCAAGGAAAGAGCAGCATGTGCCTGACCTTTGAATAGCATAGGTACTTTCAAACGACACATTCATTTTCAGATTTTCTTTAAGCTATCCCTTCATACAGACTTCCTATTGCTAGTAATGGCTATTTTTATACCTTTTTTTTCCCCCAAATAAAAAGAAGAAAGAATAACTGTGTCATAGGGTTCATGTGTAAATCTTACTGAAGTGAAAAAAAAAAATCACTTTTGTGTGTTACACTTGCTATGCCTTCACTGAATTTGGGCATAGCGGCCGGTAGCTACTCAGAAGTGCAGTGATTTGAGGACAATTGGTCTAGAGAAATGCTGAAAAATGACACAATCAAAATCAATGTGTAGCAGTGCTGCTGAAAATTTGTGTGGTTGACACATTCAGCATGTAATTAGCCTAAAATATTTCACCTATTTCTTGCTGCTTTTTATTCTATATATAGGCTACATCTTGATCTTCAGTGTGATACAACTGATAACCGGTTCTGAGAAGGATTATAAATTACAATCATTGTGTCCATCAGCTCATTTTTATCTTGATTCTCACTGCCATTTTAGTCAGTGGAAGTAGTCCTACATCCTGTATTTCCCTAACTCATTAACCAACTTGGTCCATTTCTATACCTTGGAAGTTTTACTGGTAGCATGCAGCCACCAGCATTGATACAAAGAGTGTGCACGCTGCCTATGCTCACAATATGCATCTTCACAAAAAATCCAGGATATTATGGACAAGCATCACTGTTCACTTCCTCACAATGCCCTTTCTGAGGCATTTTTGTAACAAGCTGTGAAATACCAGTAGTGCATTAAGAGAATTATAAGGCTCAGAGCCAAGTTTACAGAGGTATTTCTATAAATGACAGAACTTATTTACTCTTGGGGTTTTATTTTAAGACCTGTAGGTATTTCCCTGCACCTCCTCACTCTTTCTAGCATCTCACATGCAGCAGACCAGCAGAATTGTTTTGAGACACAGCAATTGAGTGGGCTATAGCAGGAGAAGCTTGGTATCTGCAGCAGCTGTTTGAACAGTGATCAAAATAGGGAAATCTAAGAAAAGTAGGTGATACAGATAATGCGTGAAAATCACCAGGTCTTGTAGTCATTTATTGTCCAGAAAGACTGCCATGCTAGGTGTGACAACGAATAACCACATCTGTGGAATGAACATTGCAAAAAAGGTGTTGTTTCTGATAGGGATATGCCCCGACTTCTATTTTTGAGTCTATAAATACTTTCTGAGTACTATTATGGAGTTTTAGGAGCATTAATGAATTAGTGAGGTTGTGTCATTAACATGAAGATGGACTGCTCAGAGGAAGTAAGTAAAGCCTGTATCTTCAGTGAAACAGGATTTAAGGGAAAGAAATTATGTTTGTGGGTAGTTGTTTTTGTTGTTGTTGTTGTTGGGTTTTTTGGCTTTGGTTTGTTTCGGTTTTTTTTGCAGATTAGCATCACTAGCAGTTATTCCTGAGGGTCAGGACTACAGGCTCATAAATCCTTATTCCAGATATCAGGACTACTGCTAGGAAAGATGTTTGCTATACAAGCAAGTACAGGGTTCTTTTCTTATGATAAAAGGAGAGTGATGGAGTGCATCTCAGTAAAGAAAATATCACCTTTTTCTTTTGTGCATTAAATATGGCATAATGTATGTGTGAAGAAAAGAGAGAAACCTGATTATCAAGGTAAAAAACAAGGTTAAACACTTGATTTTGATCAGACTGTCAAGATGCTATATACCTGAAAGCTTCTTTTTGGTTTGTCACAATATAGCAACATGTCTTGTACATACTACTCCCTCTGACTTGCATAGGGGTTTGAATCACTGTTCTGAGTTCTGTAGGACAGAACTGGCTAGCTGTCTGCTAAGTCTGACTTTTGAACATAGATGCGTAAATCATTACCCTTTACAGCCTCTTCTAAAATTTATTGGGTTATAATTAACAAGGACCAATTTAATAAAAGCAGGAACACTTTTTAAAATACATTGAATCTAACCAAAATTATGATGACATTTAAGAGCAAAGTGCAAAGTGCTTACTATGCCAACATTAATCATATGCCAGGATGGATGGGACTCATTTCACCTCACTATAGCCATCTAAAAATAAGTCATCACATCTCATCTACTTAACTAAATTCCTGTTAAACTAATGGATAGAGGCAGGCATTCTCCAGAAGGCATACCAGCCCATTCTCAGACAGGTAAGATAAACAGACACCTATTTATTACCAGTAAATATAGATGGAGCTAGATGATGTGAGATAGTAGCTTAATTTGTGCACAGGTAAGCATCCCATGCAGTTTGAGATCACTTATGGTGCCAGGATACCCATGTAGAGGTGGCGGATGTGACCGAGGACTGACCCACAGAGGAGCCTTCCACAGCAGCAGCTGGAGGCTAGACAGGTAGGCAGGACTGTGGATACTTCACAGTTACTAAAAATGCACTAGATATGTTCCTGTTGCCTCTGAATCATGTCCAATGACTATAAAGGGAGCTTAGGCAAGTCTAAGTACCAACGCTTATCTGAAAATAAGCATCACTGCTGCACCAGAACTGTTAGGTTTGCAGGAGGAAAGAAAACTCAAAACTCAGAAAAACAAGCAGGCCAGCATTGAGAGGATGGTGCAGGGACTCTCTTCATCCCATCTGCCTGCTCTGGAGCACATAACATTGAGTTGTAACCACCTAGCTGATGCTGATAGTTAATACTATTCCTAGGGAATGAGTGCAAGGATGGTGCAGAGAAAACTGAAAAAAAATCTATTTTAAGCAGTGGTTATCACTGTTAGCATAGGTTGATGAAGGCAGATTAGCAAGGTAGCTTGAAATCACCCTGGCTTGCATGATGCCAGCAATGGCATTAAAAGAGAGCACCACAAAGCCTTTTGGAAGAACAGGATCTTGCTGCTCCAGTTGGCTTCCGTTCCTAGACCAGGGCAGGGTCAAAGACTGTGTTCCTAAACACAAAAATGGGATTGTTAGAGGACAAAAGGGACATTCATGCTTAGAACAACAGAAAGTCTATAAGCACAGAACTGTTGTGGCTTCCTAGGATCCCAAGCCAAAGCAAAGTGAACACTGTGAACCACCCACACTGCTTTTACCATGTCCATCTGCCTCAGTCCAAGTACCACAGGACAGTAAATCATTCTTGACTTGAGCAATAGGACATGAAAACCTTGAAACCTCTGCTTTCTGCAGTCTTTAAGTACCATGCTTATCTTAAAAGTTTACCCGCAATGTAGGCTGACTGGATTGTTTGCAATGAGAACTTTTATCTGTTTCATATTCTGCTATATTTATTCTCAGGTATGAGTTGCATCAAAGGTTTTCTTCATACTTATGCCCCCTGCTCCCACTACCCTTGCCCTGAGTACGTTCTTTCTAGCCATGGATGATATTCTTCTCTGCTGGCTGCTGACAGCTACTCATCATGTTCAGAACTTCTTCATTGACACAGAAAATGGCATTCAGGCACAAGCATGGTCCTGAACTTCCTCTGTCTTCACATGTATACTGGTACCTTGGGTTATATGTCTGTCTGGGTACTCGGTGTTGCTAGCCATTTCTGTGACAGCTCAGTTTTACAAGTCCTCTGATTATTTAGATGAACATCTCTGTTGATTGTTCTAAATGTAGCTTGCACAGACTCTGTTAGGACGCCAATGGCCGCTAGCAGAGACTGTCCTCAAGTTCATCCTGTTTCTTTGCAGAGGTGGCAACTGTACTCATAAGGATGGGCTAGCAGGAAGGAAAGACCATTTCTAGATCATGACAGCCATTTGAAATCTGTCCCAGGAGTTCCAGGGACAATGACACCCTAGGCAGCAGGACTTACACTTCTGACAGGGTTAAGCACTGTAGGATATACACAGAGCACTGGGCTTGCTGCTGAGGAGACATTTTGGGCAACACTTGCAAGGCAATGTTTAACAAAGGGTTGACCATGTGTACATGTTGACCCATCTTACAAGTGGACTTCCTTGTGTCTTGGAGAATCTTTAAGAAACCTTGCGAGCATCCCCTACAATATGAACAGGGACCATAGGAAACTCCCACAACCTCTGTGATTTCATGCTACATATCAAGAGTAAATTACTCTTGAAAAATTATTATTTTCCCACAGTCAATGCTGCTGAGGATTTTGCAGTATTCCCTTTAAGGTATCCCCAAAGGTCATATTCCAGTGCAGTGCCCACCACAGCAATGGGCACAAGTAACACTGGGGGTTCTGGTTTTCAGATAAGGCTAACACCAGGTTTCTTAATAAAGAGATTTTAACCTCAAAGGCATTTTTTTCCCCAGGAAAATATAATACTCACTGAGTTGCCCTCTCATCTTCCAGCTCAAATTTCATTTTTACCACTGTCAAGGTATTCGTAAAGTTCTCCAAGTTTGTCTTGCCTTTAGTTTCAGTATCTTAATAGATGTATATGCATTAAATGTGCTTTTATGTTTTGATTTATCCTTAGAAAAGCTGCAAGTGGAAAAAATTGTTCCTGTCCATGTCCAAACCTCAAATATTGTTTATTAAACAAAGCTGTGTCCCACTGTGGAGAGAGCTGCACTTCCCTGAGAGGTCAAGTGGCAACCGTATGTCTGATGTCAGTACACTTGGGATGCGAAGTGCTGTACATACTTTGCAGTGTTACAAGATGTTAGTTTGTACTTGCCTTTTTTTGTTGTTGTTGTTATTGTATTGTAGATTGCATCAAGATGAGAAGCTGTAAAACAGTTCAGCATGCATAAGAAGAAACATACATTGCCAGTATTACCTCCCTCTCTGGTATTTGATTGTTGAAACAAAGAGGTCTAGTTTGGAATGTTTGGCTCTTAAAATTATGCAGCTATGTCCCACAGAAGCTTAGCAGTTATGGCAGGGAAGCAATTTTATTTTGCCTATGAGTTTTTTAAATTATCCAGACACCACAAAAAATGAATTGTTTTAAGAAGTAGTGGATTTGGTTGGGGCTACGCAGGTATGAGCAGTCTGTCTTTGTTAGTGTTTATGTCATGCAGTACCGAGGGGCATCCACAGCAAGCAGAGCCTGATTGCACTTGGCACTGAACAAACACGGTAGAGTTTGCCCCAGAGAGGTCATAACCAAAATACACAAGTACCGAGACGCAAGGAGAGTGGCCCTGCATCCCACGGGGGGTCAGGAGCTGAGGGGAGGGTTCCCTTCTCCCAAAGGTGAACAGCTCTAAACCAAATAGCTTCTCTTCTGTAGCTCAGTACTGGTTAGTATCTTCATCAAGGGCATAGACAGTGGGACTGAGTGTGCTGTCAACAGGTTTGCAGGTGACACAAAGCTGAGTGCTGCAGTTGACACACCCAGGAAATGGGAAGCTACCCAGAGGGCCCTGAACATGCTTGAGAGGTCCGTGCAAACCTGATAAGGTTCAGTGGGGCTAACTGCAGGGTCTTGCACATTGGTCAGGCAACCTCTGGTATGAGTGCAGGTTGGGGGATGAAGGGATTGAGATTACTACAGAGAAGGACTCGGGAGTACTGGTGGATGAAAGATTGGCTATAAGCTGGGAGTGTGCGCTTGCAGCCCAGAATGCCAACCGTATCCTGGGCTGCATCAAAAAGAGTGTGACCAGTAGGTCAAAAGAGGTGATCCTGCCCCTCTACTCTGCTCTCGTGAGACCTCACCTGCAGTATTGTGTGCAGTTCTGGAGTCCTCTGCACAGGAAAGACATGGATCTGCTGGAAAGAGTCCAGAGAAGAGCCACAAAGATGATCAGATGGACAGAATACCTCTCCTATGAGGAAAGGCTGAGAGAGCTGGGGTTGTTCAGCCTGGAGAAGAGAATACTCCAGGGAGATCTTATTGCAGCCTTCCAGTACTTAAAAGGGGCCTATCTTTGGGATGAGATAGGGAGATGACTTTAGCAGGGCCTGTTGTCACAGAACAAGGGGTGATGGTTTTAAACTAAAAGAGGGGAGATTCAGGCTGGATGTGAGGAAGAAATTGTTTACAGTGAGTGTGATAAAATTCTGGCACAGGTTGCCCAGAGAGGTGGTGGGTGCCCCGTCCCTGCAGACGTTCAAGGCCAGGCTGGATGTGGTTCTGGGCAATCTGATCTAGTTGAAGATGTCCAAGCTCATTGCAGAGGGGTTGAACTAGATGATCGTCCTGGGTTCAGCAGTTGCAGTCAGTTTTTCTTCTCTTTAGTAGCTGTGTTTTGACTTGGCCCGGGAACAAGGCTGATAAGGCCCATGTGTTTGGTTGTTGCTGAGCGATGTTTGCCCTGACCAAGGACTTTGTGAGCCTCATGCTCTGCCAGGGAGGAGGGGGGGACGGGAGGAAGGAGGGACAGGACCCAAACTGACCAAAGAGGTATTTCATACCATAGCACGTCATGCCCAGGGGGTAACTGGGAGTTACCCAGAAGGAGGGGAACTTCCCGGTCGGGCTCATTTTCGGCAGGTGGTATCGTACCCTCTTCCCTTGTTTTCCTTATCGTTATTATTATTGGTGATAGCAATAGTGATTTGTGTTATACCTTAGTGACTGGATTGTTGTTATCTCAACCCGTGGGAGTTGCAT
>NDXB01006367.1:58517-70067 GCA_002631895.1 Agapornis roseicollis | reverse complement strand
AGGGCGCACTCAATCCCACTGTCCATGTCAGCGAGAAAGATGTTGAACAAGACTGGTCCCAACTGGCCTTCCAAACAGTTCTTTTTGCACCGAGTGGTCCATCTATCGAATTGATGTCTCCCCAATTTAGAGACAAGGATGTCGTGTGGGACAGTGTCGAAGGCTTTGCACAAGTCCAGGTAAATGACATCAGCTGCTCTGCCCCTGTCTGTCAGTTCCGTAGCCCCATCGTAGAAGGCCACCAAATTGGTCAGGCAGGATTTCCCCCTAGTGAAGCCATGTTGGCTGCCACCAAGCACCTTGTTGTTTTTCATATGCCTTAGCATGCCTTCCAGAAGAATCTGCTGCAAGATTTTTCCAGGACAGAGGTGAGACTGACTGGTCTGTAGTTCCCTGTCTCATCCATTTTCCCCTTCTTGAAAATGGGGGTTATATTTCCCCTTTTCCAGTTGTTGGGAACTTCTCCTGACTGCCATGATCTTTCAAATATGATGGCCAGTTGCTTAGCAACTTCACTTGCCAGCTCCTTCAGGACCCATGGATGAATTTCAAAGAAGTCACTCGGAACCTCAGCCTTCTCCAAATCCTGTGTAGCCAGTTCTCCCGATAGCTTCTGGAGGGGGCCTGCATTGTCCCTGGTCTGTCCTTTATTCACAATGTACTTCTGGTAAATGTTATTAGCCAAAATTAAATATAAATTCAAAGGTTTTGGGGGTGGGAATAACTTCCACAGACTCTAAATACAGCTTCAGGTACTTTGTCCTTAAATGTTTCCTGTGAACGATGTTCCTGCTATTCCTAAGAATGATTGTTATATATTCCCAAAGACCTTGTAGACCTCAATCAGAGAGCAGTAACCTTGATAAATTTGGATATGGTGTCCCAGAGCACAGCAGAGCAAATAAATTCCTTTTTTAACTCAGAAGAAAACCCACCAAAATTGTATGAACCTTTAGTGCCAATGGCTCCACACTGGCTTGATGAAGGTGATATTTCTTTTTTATTCCTAAATATACCTTTGGTAGTAGTACATTGTGTTTCTATGTTAATCAGAAAGCCCCAGCAAGCAGAGTACCCTTTTTCATTTTGGTGTTCTATACCTTCTTTGCTCTTTCTGCATTCTGTTAACATACTTTACACAGCCACTTCATCTAAATAAGGTAACTGCAGTTTCTACACTGTGCTCACTTAGTCATTAACAATTTTATTATTAGCACATGCTAACACTCAGTTCTGTAGGCGAAGCTTTCTCCACCTGGCATGTATATTTTTTTCCTACAACTGTATTTTTCCACATTAAATTTTTCAGTATTATTCTGTGATAATATTCTCAATAATATTTTTCTGTAATTGCAGAGAATCCAGAATTATATAGAATAATTATTCTTGGTGCTGTAATTATCAGTGCTGCTGTTCATATTGCTGTCAACAATAATCTACAAATATCCAGGTCATGTATTTCTCTTTTAATATTCCTACTTTTCTTTCATAATATCATAGCATGAGATCATGGATGATTAAATCATAAAAACTGGTGTTTGTACAATTCATTTGAAGAGATACTCATATCCTGAAAGAGCATTTTCTGCCACAAAGGTAGTGTATAAGTCTGATCTGTTGTTTCTGCAGATAAAATGCATGCAATAACATAGGCCACATTTTCAAACCCAGGTGCCTGTCTGAAGCTAGCATCTTCAGAATTATATTGATGCAGCTTCAAATACATGGATAGAGTTTTCATCAGTGTTAAGGAGTGCATTCAATAACCGTACTGAAGGCAATATGAACTTCAGGTACTTGGGAAATGAGTGCTTTTTTCATAATCTATGATGACAGAAAGAGACACTCAAATGACATATGTTGTTTTGTGAAAGGGTCTTTTACTGCCTTAGATGAAATTTATTTAAATAATCTCTCCTGAATTTCCTATCTCTGCCACTATGTCTATTTCATTGCAATGCAAGTAAGATACAACCTGTCAATCACCCTGTCTAGTTTTTTTAGCACTTGTCTACCATCCTGTGCACGTTGTTTGACAGGATGAATAATAATTTCAGATGCAAGTCAACTTTTATGCCTGTAAAGAGTAATAGAAACATGGCTATATAAAAAAATAATTCAGAAATAACAAGATTTCCTCATCATTACACACTCATTTATTTTCCATCTTCCCTATTTATCAATATTTGTTATTTAAGACAAGTGCATGTTAGGTCACAGTAGAGATATTAATTTTGCTGGTGATTATGATCATTTTTGCTGTCTATATATTATTTATTTTTCATGTGCCTTAGCATGCCTGCCAGGAGAATCTGCTCCAAGATTTTGCCAGGCACAGAGGTGAGACNGTGCATGTTAGGTCACAGTAGAGATATTAATTTTGCTGGTGATTATGATCATTTTTGCTGTCTATATATTATTTATTTTTCATGTGCCTTAGCATGCCTGCCAGGAGAATCTGCTCCAAGATTTTGCCAGGCACAGAGGTGAGACTGACTGGTCTGTAATTCCCCGGCTCATCCATTTTCCCCTTCTTGAAAATGGGGGTTATATTTCCCCTTTTCCAGTCTTCGGGAACTTCACCTGACTGCCATGATCTCTCAAATATGATGGCCAGTGGCTTAGCAACTTTACTCGCCAGCTCCCTCAGGACCCGTGGATGGATTTCATCAGGTCCCATGGACTTGTGCACGTTCAGGTTTTTAAGATGGTCTTGAACCAGATCCTCTCCTACAGTGGGCCCAAAGTCTTCATTCTCAGAGTCCCTGTGTCTGACTTTCAAGATTTGGGAGGTGCAGTCAAAGCCTTTCTCATTGAAGACTGAGGCAAAGAAGTCGTTAAGAGCCTCAGCCTTCTCCAAATCCAGGGTAGCCAGTTCACCCGATAGCTTCTGGAGGGGGCCTAAGTTATTCCTGGTCTGTCTTTTATTCGCAATGCACCTGTAGAATCCCTTCTTGTTAGCCTTAACTTCCCTAGCTAAATTTAATTCTAACTGGGCCTTATCTTTCCTTACGTGTTTCCCTAGCTTCCCGGACAACATCCCTGTATTCATCCCAGGCTGCCTGTCCTTGCTTCCACCTTTTATAAGTCTCTTTCTTCCTTTGAATTTTTCTCAGCAGCTCCTTGTCCATCCCAGGAGGTCTCCTGCGTCTCCTGCTGCACTTCTTTCTAGTTGGGATGCAGCACTTGTGACCTCGTAGCAGGTGATCCTTGGATATCATCCAGCAGTCTTGGTCCCCCCTGCCCTCTAAGGCTATATCCCATGGAACCTTACTAAGCAGGTTCCTGAAGAGGCCAAAGTCTGCTCTCTTGCAGTCCAGGTCAGTGAGTTTGCTGCACACTCTTCTCACTGTCCTGAGGATCTCAAATTCTACCATCTCGTGATCACTGCATCCAAGGCTGCCCTGGAGCGTCACATTTCCAATGAGCCCTTCCCTGTTGGTGAGCACAAGGTCAAGCAGGGCACCTCTCCTTGTCAGCTCCTCTATTACTTGCAGAAGGAAATTGAGGAACCTCCTGGATCACTTGTGCCGGGCTGGGCCATTGCTCCAACAGATGTCTGGGTGGTTGAATTCCCCCATGAGGACAAGGGCCTGTGAGCTTGAGGCTTTTCCTATTTCTCTGTGGAGCGCTTCATCCACAGAGTCCTCTTGATCAGGCGGTCTGTAACAGATCCCCAGAGTGATGTCTCCCATTGCTGTTCTCCCTTTAACCCTGACCCACAAACTCTCTGTTAACTGCTCACCTGTCCCCAGAGAGAGTTCCATAGTCTCCAGCCTATCCCTAACATAAAGGGCAGCTCCCCCTCCCTGCCTACCAGACCTATCTTTCCTAAAAAGCCTGTAACCTTCCATTCCAACACTCCTGTCATAGGAGCCATCCCACCATGTTTCTGTGATGCCTATTATATCATACCCCCACAAATGGGCACACATCTCTATTTCCTCTTGTTTGTTTCCCATGCTACAGCTGTTTGTATAGATAACACTTTTATCTTTCCTCTAGCTCCCTCATGCTAGCATAACACAGGAATTTTGCTGATCTTTCTCACAGGTGGAAGTTTGTGGCAGCATTGTTTGGTTACCAGATTTCCCTCTTTATTGGGTCTCTCTGTCCTCAGCACTGACGTGTTCTTCTTTCCAGTAGTCATGTGAGCAGAGTAATCTGAATAACCATTATAGAGATAAAGACACAAGGAGTTTGATTTAATTTTATTTTAATCTTATTTTATGAAATGTAATTTGATAGGGAGTAGTAGAATCGCTGTGCAGATGGCAAGTGTTAGACAGATCTTATTACCTGGAACAATCGAGCACTGTCTGCCTTCTATAGTTTTAATTGTAAAAAAATTGCAGTGCTGCTCTTGGTGAATTCTGGAAAATAACAATAGACTAACTTAGTTCAGTTTCTATTGCAGGCGGTTAAGGTGGGTGCACCAGCCAATGCTCAAAGAAGATGGGTGGGTGGACATGTGATAACCAAAGCGTGTGCCTCATAATGATTTGGACTGGAATAGTCATATTTGAAAGACTAAGTAGTCATAAGGGAACAATTAATTGATATCAGTTCTTGTGAACTAACTTAAGATCCAGCTTCTGTTGTCCAGCACTTTCTGGTATGAATGTCTTATTTGTGTCACTTGCTTTGAACCTGATTAATCCCATGACTGTGTTTTGTATGTTACAGTTTCTCCTGTTGGTGAACATTTTAAATGCTAGAAAGAACCCCTGAAAGTGAAAAAGGAAAAGAAAAAAGAAGACCATAGCAGGGGGGTTGGAACTAGGTGATCTTAAGGTCCTTTCTAACCCTAACTATTCTATGGTTCTACGACAGGAAGTACTAATATTCTCTTTTTATTAATATTGACATGCTTACAGCTGCTGCAGCTTGAATATACACATGTTCTTGAGTGAATTTCAGACAAGCCAATTTATATCAGCCAGTAGAACATACCTGCTTAGACAGAAAAAATTACATCTATATTTTTTGCCCCATAAGAAATTGGAGAGCTGTGGGTCCTGGGAAACTTTGTCAATTTATGAATCTAAGCATGTATACAGCATAGAAGTCCTTCTGAAATATTTCACACTTGATACAAATCATAGGATATGATAATCTGAGAGTGGAGCCCTGGCTATTATACCATCTGCTCTTCACATGTGAAAATACCTTGGGAGGATTTCACTGTATAACAACCACCACCAAACAGCACATCTATTTCAACCCAAAATACCTTTTTGAGAACATGAAAGGAAAAAAAGGAGTTAGATTAGGGGAGAAAATAATAATTATTTTTGCATAAAGGTACATTGAATTAAAAAAGGTATAGCACTATATATAATCAGTTTTGCAATAATTATAGCTTACTCAGTTTTGAATATTTTAAATCTATGGATAAATAACATATTGACAATCAGTTCTGGTTTTAGTTATTAAAAGACCTTTATAATGCCTGCTTTCTTTAACATCTGCTAGCCAAACAATTTATTTTAGCTTCTTTTTTATTCTCTATACTATATAATGTCTCTATAGTTTCTGTGTTTCCTGTGTAAATCACATTTGATGGGATAGCTGTGATTCAGATATGCAGTTTTAGAATATTCTTCATTGGTAGGGAATTTCTGAAATATATCAAAAGATTCAGTCTTTAATGATCAATTTTTATTTTTTTTTTTTTTACATTGTTCCAGTAGCTAAATTATTGTAAGACTGATTCCATAAAATAGGAAAATTATATGGCTGGAGTTTCATAAAAGAAGAGGAAAGACTTGTCTTTTTTTTCAGGGGATCTTAACCTATTGCAAATCTCTCCAGAGGTCTTTATTTCTCATGAAGAAACATCCTTTTTCTCCTCCTGTTCCTGTAGGTTTGATATATCAGTCAGATTCTAACAAGCAGCATTCTAATTTTTGTCTAGCTTGTGCTTGCGTAGCATTTTGCAGACTGTATTTAAATTTTGATGGGAAGTATTTACATGATTTTCTTGATACCAGTTTTTTCTCATTCTTTTTCTTAAACACTGTCCTGCTTTTTTATATATATTAGTGTAACTTATACTTCCCTACTAACAAAATTCTCAGCAAATGTGTGCTTTAAGCAGAATAATGCCTAAAACATAAGCAGCATGACTACATACTTCCTTGCAGCCTATTTCTATTAAAACATTTGAATGCAGCAAACCAGCAGCTTTAAAGCTCACATTATTCTCCCTCTTCTAAGTAATTTTTAAGATTATACTCTTTCTCTCTAGAGTAATTAAGAGTAATTCCATTGAAATCAATACTTCTATATAGTACAGAATTTGGGTCATAAAGGGAAAAAACTGTTGCCTGATCCTCTGGTGAAATGGAAAGGTGCCATGGGATTAGCCACTAACTGGTTTATACATACTCAAGGTAACAAAAAGATAGCAAAAATATTTTCCTTTTGGCCTATAGCAGTAGTTAGGCATAAGGGTCTACACGAAATAAGATTTCTGACATCCAGCCCAGTTTCTAAAAACTTTGCCTTCTCATAGTAAAGCACCAGCCCATTTTATCAAGGATATTGGTAGCAATGCTTAGATACCTATTTGTTGGGTGCTAAGCAAATGTAATAAAATAATTCAAGGGAATTCTATCTTGAGGTGGCAGTGAAAGGCTGATGAAAATGCTTAATAAGACCTGAAAGTTCTGGTTTGATTAATTTTTTCTTGTAGTTTAGATGCATATTCAACTTGCAGCTATTGTGATATTTTCTTTTGCAATTACTTGAAATAAATAAGCAGGTTATTGAGAGCAGTTGCAGTCCCTCTACCTTTGTAGCCCAAACAATGAGTATTATAACTAGATACAAATGTCTACATTGAGGGCAGTATTTTCTATGTGAATTCTGCCTGCTTTTGGACATACAATCATATGTTTATTAAATGATTATGATGTCACTATTATAGTTGTATTTGCTTCCAAGCTAACTATATTATATAAGCAGAAAACCTGCAAGTTAGACAGTAATTAATCCTTGAATGACAGAGTGCCTATAACTATGATCACAAGAGCAAGTAATCTACAAGAATTTAATAACTCTGGTCTGTGTTCATCAGAAGTCAACATGAAGGCCCGTGGAAGCTACTGAAGGTCATGGATCATGGCTCAGGCATTTGAGGTTGGCTGGCTTTGTCTGTTTTTCCCTCACCTTTTGCACACAGTTGTGTGGTAAGCACATACAGTAAGAATTTCTATCTCCCATTTAGATCTAATATCTGAGATATTTCATGTAGATTACACTAACAGTTCCCACCAAGTCCTGCAACCTCCCATATTCAAATTTAACTTTAAAATAACATGGACTTAAATCATAACTTGAATTGCAATATGTACATAAATCTTCGCAGGTCTGGAACCTAAATACAAACTCTTGCAATAGTAAAATAGAATCTCTAATACTTTAAAATAATGTAAAGGCTACATCATTTAAATCAACCCATCAAGAATGTGAGGAAACAGAATATAAAGTTTTACCAGAGAAATTAAACTGAACTCCAGTGTATTCTGCAATAGTAATTGCACTTCATATGTATTTTATAGTAAGTCTCCATTTAACAAGTTAATTGTAACAGATTTCTGTATTCTCATGCTGAGAAGTGGCAGATAACTGGGAATTTTTAAAAATAATGATGGTAAGAATAACATAAGTAATGGTTGCCTTCATTTTTTCATTTCTTTGGATGAAAATTTAGGGAAGGGAATTTTACTTCACTTTCCAGTTTTGGTACCAACTCACACTTGACTAATTTACTGCCACACTTAACCAATGCAGATATAGACATGTATACCTGTTAACCAGCTTAACTGAGCTTTGCTTTTCTAACAGAAAGCTCAAGGGCAAAGTGGGAGAATAAGAAAGGGGAGAGAAAAGAGAGGTAAAAGAAGCGTGAGAGCAAGAACACCAGCTTTGCCTACCAGGGATAGCTCTAGGGCTTAAGCAAGCTGAATGGAGGCAGCAGCTTTATGTGAGTCCTTCTTTCTTGGTCTACTTTTATAAAGACTTTTGTCTTGGAATGATGACTCGAGCTCAATAATATATGGCAGATCCTCATCTTCTCGAGATACAATGGGAATGACCCCTTCCACAAGTACTGATCAGACCCACAGTGCTGGTGTTAACAGCATTCATGTAGGCAAGTAATATGGATAGACAGAAAAGCTGATTTTAACTGCAGCTTTGGAGCCACACCTGCAGAGCACTAGAGATTTAATTTAAAAGACTTAGTGCCAGAGCTCGAATTTTTAAACTTGGCCTTACTAAAGTAACAGAGCTGATGAGTTATGCCCAGGTATACTAACTCCCCTGAGAAAAGAGAGCATGTACCTTCAATACTGAATTTGAATCCTCATCTTTAAATAGAAATACTATTGATGGAGGGAAAAGCTGCTATCAGATTGCTATGCTGTTGCTATTATCTATTTACTGTAAAACGGAAAATGACCCAGGGAAATGCATGTGCTATGCAAGTCTGGGTAAGAAAGCTCTCATAAAAAGTGTTTATTTAAAGAGAAATGTAGTTTTTCTGAATATGAGTTACAGATTTTAAAAGATCTAAACAACTGGAGCTGGCAGTTGTCTATGTTGTTCTTGCTATTGTGAAGGGAATCCCAGAGACTGTGTTGACTAAATCCTTGCATGTTTACATCATGTCTGCTGGGTGTTTGCATTTTTAAATGGCATGTATCCAAAAACCTAGAAAGAAACCAAGCAGTGATAATTTAACATTTTGGAATAAAGTTCATATGATCTGCACTTAAAAGTGAGGCTATTGCCAGTTGAGTCAGTTGCCAATCAAAGGCATTAGAAATAAACAGAAATGAATAAATAGTAAATGTGAAGAATTTAATTTTTATATTCATCTGGCTTGTGAATAGATTCACTAAAGAAATAGCAGCAACAAAAAGGGTAATGCTATATAAGGTGTGCATATTTTAGACTTCATGGCATCATTCTCATTATTTAAATTTCCAAAGAAAAATAGCCAAGCTGATAGGGCCAGGTTATTTCTACCACTATCTTATTATCCACATCTACTTGGATTGCATAAATTAAATCTTTCAGATATTTGTTGCCATTTATTTATCTATGACCCAGATGTCTTATGGTTTCTATGTCAGTGCTGCTTTAGTTCTTGTTTCATGTATATAGCAAATTGAAAAATAGTTTTTTCTCTTTTTTTTTTTTTTTCATTTCTGAATAGACAAATTATTTTGTATTTACATAGGTAAGAACTTGAAAATTATTTGTAAGNTTTTTTTTTTTTTTTTTTTTCTTTTTTTTTTTTTTTTTTATGTTTATAGTAAATTGAAAAATATTTTTTTTTTTTTTTTTTTTTTTTTCATTTCTGAATAGACAAATTATTTTGTATTTACATAGGTAAGAACTTGAAAATTATTTGTAAGATGTAAAGAGTGCAAGCATTTGGGCCTATGAAAATGCTATTTTGTGGCATTGATCACATTTTATTCTATAAACATGCTTAAAGAAATTGGTCAGATACTCAGTTTTCAATTAGAACACAAAGAGTTCACAAGGAGCTGCCAGCTAAGTCATGCTAATCACTCTGAAAATACTATAGTAAATGGCAATGTGGAGTATGAATGAAACACTCTTTATAAATGTGTATTCCCTGATTATCATCTGAATTTTGTCACAGTGACACAACATTAAAGTTTTATCTGACCTGTAGAGTTAAGTATTATCTGGCATTACATTAAAAATATGGGTAAAATAAATAGAATCCAAATTTGATCACAAAATGAATGAGTGGCAATTGAATAAATGAAAGCCAAACTGTGCAGTTAGAGTATTTTGCACAAAGGAAGTATAGAAATACTGGTTAACAATAGACAAAATGGGAATTCTGTGGTTAAGTGAAAAGAATATAGGGAAAAAAGAATAAAAATTACTGGAAGAAACATTATGCACATAGGCAGGTAAAAAAAAAAAAAGTTATTTTTTGTACCAATCTGGCATAATTCCTAAGCAATTCAGCATTGTTTAGTTGTGCCAGATTCTGCTACATTGCCTGAGACCATAACAGTCAATTGAAAACTGTGACTGATTAAGGTAAAGGGATTATAAGCATTATTAATGCTTTCTCCTTCTATGGCCACCCAATTTATCAGAAAATCCATTTCTTACTACTTATAATCTCTAAATTTCATAAGGCATTTAAAGAATAATTCTATAAAGTGCTTCCTTGTCTGGAATAAAAGATCACAACTGTGCTGATTTCAACAGGGCTGTGCCAGTTTGTATTATTCAGACAACTGGCCCAATTCTTTAATCTTTATTCTAAAATAAAACTTTGGAGCTATGGCCACATGGAAACTGATCTTGACCCTCACAAAGAGACTGAAACAAGTAAGTGGCCTAAGACACATAGGCATACACCCCTCATATAAATAATCAGAAGATAGAAATCTATGACTCTATTATCATAAAAATAAAAGTGATTCCAGTCAGATCATTACACGAGTTTCTTTATAATGTACAGTTTTGGATAAAGGGAAAGTAATTTCAGATTTTTTTGCATGATCATTAGATTTGGGAATTAACTAAGAGGAATTAAGTGTCTCATTCTTCATTATATCAGCATAAATATTTCTTTTCATGATAGCAGAACAAAGCCCAATTATTGAGTTGGATGACAGTTTTACATAGTGGCCTTAGGCAAGATGATTCCAGGGCACCACTGCCTTGGGGTGCTGACTTTAACATCACGGCTTCAGAAGCTGGCACTAATGTTATTTGCTTCCAAAAAATCCAGCCTTTCCCATCTCTGTCTCCTTGGTTTGCTCCTGTGCCGCCCACTCCCGTATGCCGCACAAGTGTTCGTGTACTCACAGTCAAAGTTGAAATCAACCTAGAAAAAGAGATGGTGAAGGACAAAACTTTCTTTCTTAGCAAGAATGCCAGGTTATGTTCATTTAAACCAACCATGCTACTTGAGAAATGTGAGACACTGGGGAGCCCTGCTATTACCAGCCAAGCAGAGTGTACTTTCTGCTGTGTTTCAAGAAGAGGAAAAGCCTTGTCACCTGTCCTCTTGTGTTCCTGACCCCTCTGAGCTGCTGTAGCTGGTTGGATAAGCAGTAGAATGAAAAATGTTCGTTTCTTCCCCCTATTCCTCTAAATAGAAGGGTTGGAACTAGATGATCTTAAGGTCCTTTCCAACCCTAACTATTCTATGATTCTATGATTCTTTTAGAAGTAATTAAAATGCCCATGTGTTTGCGGTAAAGGAAAAAGTCTTTCTGCCTTTATCACACCAATATGGCAAAAAGCTGCTGCCTGGGTTAGGAGTTGGAAATACAGCACAGAGTATGCTGAGCTAACTTCACCTAGTTCTGATTGTCAGGTTTGAAACCAGATTTTAGGATGTTCTCGTTAAAGATTGTCATATAAGATAACAATGCTGTTGGTTGGAAATCACTTTTGAGTAGAGAAAGTGAATAACCCATCAGACACAAACTACTTAAACAGATCAGGTTTTGAGGCTTTTTTTTTTTTTTTTTTTTT
>NDXB01006367.1:32855-58410 GCA_002631895.1 Agapornis roseicollis | reverse complement strand
TTTTTTTTTTTTTTTTTTTTTTTTTTTTTTTTTTTTTTTTTTGCTTTGCAAGGTATGCTTACAAGCATATTTTTATATTTACAAGGTATTTTTAATGGGAAGGAAGCTAAAAGATAACTAAGGACAGAACAAAATTATTCTTTTGTCATGATTGGGGAAAGTTTATTCAGATGAGAATTAAGATATGTGACTGCAGGTCTCATGCTCCGAACCAGCACCTGACCCCAAGTAAGAAAGTAAGATTAAAATCATGTAACTCTGGCACATAGAAAAAATTGTGCAGCTAGATATTAATTTGCTTAGGGAAGGAGACAGGGGAATACTTAACATCTGCTTGGAGACATGACAGGTAGTAGAGTTGGTTAATTAAACAAATATTTGTGGACAATTTATCTGTGATTGTTAGAAAAAGATCCTGTTCTTTTTTTGTTTGATGACTATTATGTACAGTGAATTTATGGTACAGGGAAAAGTTATGAAGCATCTACTCAGTGATTGATGAAGAATATAATTACTAATTATATTAATGGACATTTGCATTTGACTAGCACTGACAGATAGCAAATAATCTTTCAACAGTTTTCATTATCACTAGCACAGAAACTACTACTTGTAGCCATGACGTGTAGAGATAGAAACCTCAAGGTATTTAGTTTCTAATCCAAAGAAGTCTGTGATATTTTTTCTTGGATTTTTCTACGAGACAGTAGTTCAAATAATGCATATTCTACACAGAATCTTATATCTGTCATGAGATGTGTGACGATACAACGGACACAAAGCCCTATGAATTGCCAGAATTCATGCAAATTTATGTAATATAGTCAAAACTCATTAGGAAACATTTATTCAGAAACAAAGACGTATGGGCATCCCATTTGCTTATGATGACAACAATCTTCCTAAAGATATAGATTGTTCTCCAGGCAGAAGTTTATGTTTTCAATGCCTTGGGTCTTCTCTAGCTCCAACTGCACTCGCCCTCTGAGCACAGGAGAATCTGAGAAGAGCTTCTGTAGCCACAGGTGCTCTGGTGCCTCCTACCCAGCTTGCTCTGTTTCATCGTGTTAAGAACAAATGAATAATAATGAAAATAATAATAATGAAAAGTCAGCTACAGCAGGCACTTACTCATCTAATGTTTTGTTGGGAAATCTTTATTCCTTAATGGCTCGGAAGAGCAGAAAACAGCATTGTTTGTAGGCAGTCCTCCTCCTATTGTAGGCAGTCCTCCTCCTATTATTGCAGACAAAGAAACATAATCACATCAAGAAATAGCCTATATTCATTCCTTTATATATAACTGATGTTTAGCACTGTGTGGTCTTCCTCTGCGTCAGATGCTCTTCTGCGTCCAGGGAGAAGGAGACAGCTTAATATAGCCATTGCCTTTAGAAGAAGAAAGATGGCATGGAATACTAGAAGATGTAGCCATCACACCTAAACTTTTCAAATAGAGCACATGCAATAGATAATGTGGGGGGAGTGGTTGTGCTGTCCACCCTCCCATTTGTATTGCAACTGTGTCCAGGCCTTTTAAGGCATTGGCTTTGGATTTGGCAGACCTGGATTTGGCTGTCCACAGCCAATGAAGTCAAAGGCCAGTTATGTTTCTGGGGTCTTTCAGCTATCCCAGGTAAGAGGGCTACACAAAGCCTAGAGATTATTAGATTTTTTCTTTTTTTCCCCTAAAACTTGGTAATTACCTGGAAAAAGTATCTTTTAAGTGAAATATTCCCTGTCTAAAAGTGAGTATGCATTGTCTTCAGGCAGTGATTGTGATGTCTTTTGGTGGGCTCTACAAAGGAAATCCCATTCTTTATACCACTTAGTACACTATTAATACAATATATATACAAGGGCAGAGAATAAACACTTCAAACTGGTTTTTTTTTTCAATGTTTTTTGAAGCCTTTGTTGTGATGAGAATAAATAGAAACTTTCAAATGCTCTTGTGTAGGCTTGTATTCACCAGGTTCCTAAGATCTCTTGGAAAGAGTAGTAATTTTCATTTAAATAATTTATTATCAGAGTGACAGTGAACTCTACATCTGAATTGCAAACTAATTACAGCTTGCTTGTCTTGAAGCATTCAAAAAGACCTCCAGGATCCCCAGAAGGTAAATTTGGCATTTTTTAAAAAAATAAACTAATTAAGAGAAAAATAGGTTTATATTTCTTTTATTTGCTTATCTTTTTGGAAGTTATACAATGAACTTTTCACTCTCGATATGGTTAACTACATTTACCTGTCAAAATGCATCTGGTGTTCTGACATTTTACAGCTCTTTGCATTTCATGGAGTTTAAGATTGATCCATTTCCCATTTGCTTTCAATTTTCTACATTTTTAATTTCAATTTTCCACATTTTTAATTTTCATTTGACCAAGATCCATAGATTTCAGAACTTCAGTGAAAAGATAAGGCTTTTAATGAAAGAAAATTTTAAAATTAAGTAAAATGTATTGAAGAAAATGTAGGCAATATGGTGAGTCTTAATAATATGAATAGCTTCTAAAACCCTTTTTTTCCATAAAAATATGATCTGTTAGGGAAGATATTTTGCGTGAAATGGGCCAGCCAACTTTGTATATAACACTTGCCAAATATGTGTTTCCTTACATTATTCTTGGTCTTTGTATCTAAATATATTAATGTATTCTTCCAAAATGTATTTGTTTTGCTGGACAAACTGGCTACAGGACAACTTCCTCAATTGAAGCTACCCTGAAGAAAAGGGTACGTATCTGCCTAGGTCAGCGACTTGCCTTGTTTGCATGTTAATTTTTCTGTCCTGTGTTTAATTGTCACATCTCTTTTCTGGAGTCAGAATTTCCAATCCAGAAGCCCTTCTGCTTCTTCATCTCACAGAGAGACAAGGAAAATTAAATTCTAATGTGAACCAGACCTCTGTGATTTGCTTTCCATGGGGCAAAGCACTGTCCCTGCAGAAAGGTCAGAGCTTCCTGAGCTGTGCAATGCAAAATTCTGAGCAAAGAACAGTTAGTGCTTGGTGGTCAACCTGCACTACTGTAAAACCTTCTTGAGGTGTGAAGAAATGTTTCTGAAGAACACCGGAGCTCCACATTTTGTCTCCCATGTATCTTACATACAAAATAATGGCTGTTTCCTTTTAAGACATTTGTGCTATTGATTGTCTAGTAGACTTTATCACTGTTTTACAAAAAATGTTGTCTTTTCATGTAGTTCTATGTTCATTGTTCTATTTACTTCTGGGAAAAATGTCAACTTCAGAAGGGCCCAGGCAGGGATTTATCATCCTGGATCAAATAAGTAAAAATGTATATTTCAGAAGCTGTTGGCAAGCAAACAGCAGCCTCATGCCAGGTCATGTTCCCACAGGATTCTCTGCTAATCAGTAATTGCTTCAAAATCATATGTTCAAAGCAGAAAAGATGACTGATTTCATAGAGTGACATCAACTAGAAGAAAAGGTTTGACACCACATCAGCCTGCCTGTCAATACCATGTTTCTTCTACTTACATGTGCCATGTTTATTTTCATTTTAAATGATGGAAGTGCTGAAGCTTCCTCCATTTTAATAAGGGAACCATTCCTCACCTGATCAGAGTTCACTCTCAAAAAATTCCTACAGATATGAATATCCTTCTGATTTCCATACCCTCATCTACTAGACTAAATAATTGCATTTTCCTCCTTGTTAACGCCCTTTGATATCTTTAAGCATTTATAATGTATCTGATTAGTTGTATAATAGCAAGCTATACAAATGCTGGGGAAGAAACTTCTAAATGAAAATATGGGAGTTGGACATTGATTTTCAGTAAAAGCAGAGCACTTAACAGCATAACGCCCTGCTCTCTCCTGGGCCAGATCCAAGAAAAGATTTAGGCACCAAAGGCAACATTTTGGTGGATATAAATTATCTAAATCTATTCAGCCACTATTTAATCTTTAGGGAGCCTAAATTCAATAAGGAACTGCCTGTTCCATCCTAAAATTCCTAAGCACCTAGGCTTGTGCTTCTGTGGGTGCTCAGACCAGATGTTGTCTATGTAGTCATCATGTTACTCATTTTCCTTCTAAATATGACTGGAAGCCCAGGAGTAGACATTCCTTTGCCTGAATTTACTGAGACGTAACCTAAGAGGTTTCTTTGCAGCATGCCAAGAGCACATCTACTGAAACAGGCTGCCTCTTTCTACAGCCTTCCTTACTTTAACTTAAAAGGAGAAAATGACAATGCTGTTCACTTTTTCTATGAGATTCTGGAGTTCACCAGATTTGAGTTCAGTTTCTTCCTCAGTCAGACAGCATTAAACACACAACTTCTGTCTCAAGTGAAAGTGCTTTCACCGTTATTCAGGCTACCAGCTACATTGTTAGGAAAGAGAGGAGAAGCTCTCTTACCTTTGGTTGCAGCTGTGCTGTCCCGTGACAAGGAGTGCCAGGGTCTCTGGCCAAGGGGACACCGGTATGCTGTACCCTGTGATATTCAGATGGAGCATCTACAAATAAATCATCCCAACCTGTTACGTGCAGAAGACAAGGCAAGCAATATGTGAATTTCGGGGTCCATTATTAGTTTCAGGTACCCAAAATGTACAGTTAATATTCAAGGACTTGGGGGAGGTGGTCGATGAGAACATGAACATGAGCCGACTGCAGTGTGCGCTTGCAGCCCAGAAAGCAACCGTATCCTGGGCTGCATCAAAAGAAGTGTGACCAGCAGGTCAAAGGAGTTGATCCTCTGCTCTTGTGAGACCTCACCTGGAGTATTGTGTACAGTTCTGGTGTTCTCAACATAAAAAGGACATGGAGCTGTTGGAACAAGTCCAGAGGAGGGCCATGAGGATGATCGGGGGATTGGAGCATCTCCCATATGAAGACAGGCTGGGAAAGTTGGGGCTGTTCATCCTGGAGAAGAGAAGGCTACGTGGAGACCTCCTAGCAGCCTTCCAGTATCTGAAGGGGGCCTACAAGGGTGCTGGAGAGGGACTCTTCATTAGGGACTGTAGTGACAGGACAAGGGGAAATGGGTTCAAACTTAAACAGGGGAAGTTTAGATTGGATGTAAGGAAGAAATTCTTTATTGTTAGGGTGGTGAGGCACTGGAACGGATTGCCCAAGGAAGTTGTGAGTGCTCCATCCCTGGCAGTGTTCAAGGCCAGGTTGGATGAAACCTTGTGTGGCACGGTTTAGTGTGAGGTGTCCCTGCTTATGGCAGGGAGGTTGGAACTAGATGATCTTAAGGTCCTTTCCAACCCTAACTGTTCTATGATTCTATGTGGTCTGACATTTGCCTAACTCCTTACCCATATTTATTTTTCCTCTAGAAATATCTCAAATTTTAAGAAGGTAACTGTAAGGTTTTGGGAAATTACTATGAGAAACATTCTCATTCTTTTCTTTTTGACTCTGGATTTATTATTTTTTTTTTCCTGAACATTTCAGCTAGCATTACACATTGGTTATTTATTTTTGAACCTTTGATCAAGTTTAGATATCTTTTTCTGGGGCATTTCTTGCCTTTGTACATCTATCTGGTACTGACTTTTAACAGAAACTGAGCAGCATGTACCTGCTTAGTTTATCTCTGTACTACACTAAATATTTACATTTGAATTGTTACTCAATCTTGTCACAAATGTCAGTCTTCACAAATGTTTCCTTTTTCTGACATACATGTTTTTGAAATGCTTTTTCTTGAGACTGCTAACTTGTAACTTTTAATCATAATTGTTTTATTAATAAATTTCTTCTCTTCCTGGCTAACCTCTTTCACTATTCTGATGCATTTACACACATTGATAGCCCTCACTTATGACTTTATTGGAATCCTTTCATGCAAGCCACAGCAGGTTGTTTTATGTGTCATACATGCTGAGGTGCTTTTTAAAGGACTTTCTAAAATGTAAATAGAAATATATTATGCATTTAACTATATTAAATCTACTGCCTTATTTCCTTCTATGATTTTGTAATTCTATCAAGCAAATATACAATGTTGATAAAAGCTGTTGCTTGAAAGAACATGTTCAATATAGCTTATAACTTAGTGTCCTTGTTAAGCTATAGGTATTTGAGAGATGTTGAATATTTGATGAAAAAAACTAAAGTTATGCACTGGGGCTCTGTTGGAAAGCAGAATAGTAGCAAATTTATGTCTTAATTCTGATTTTATTGTTTTTATCCCAGTAAACTGTGCTAGTACTTTGTCAGGACTTCTCAAACAAATATTTTGAATAAAAGAGAGTGTTTGGATTGTTCCCAGAAGTCTCGATTTGACTATCAGTTTACTGTTACTCCTGATATATAGTCTTTTACATAAAGCAGGATGCACTTTTTCCCCTTATGTAGATAACTTCAGATGTTAAGCTTAATGCCAGTAAATACTAGCATTATATTATAATTTCAATTTCCTTAGGAAAAAAAGTGACCTTTATGTACTCCATTATGAGAAGGAGTCTGTGTTTCACAAACATTTCCAAAGGAGCTGAGAATCAGCTGTGTCCTTTCAGACTGCAAATAGTGTGTTGTGAATGAAGAACTGTTATTATCGTGAGAAGAGCTGTTAGATGCTTTGCTCCTTATGACAAAAATCCTTTTGGTGGCTTCTTGTCAAATTATTATTTTTCAGTAGATAACAGCAAATGGAAATTTTCATTCCAACATAGGCAGACATTTTACCTATAATGGGGGAAGAATTAGAGTTATTTATCAGCTTTTTTTTTCATACTGAGTCCTTTCACTACCTGTTCTACCTTTGTACCTTTTTCAGCCATCTTTTGCTTCCACCCTAAGAAGCTTGTTCCTGCTCCAGCAGGGGTCAATGAAATCTTGCCATTAACCATGAAGGAAATGAAAAAGCATCCCCTCAGAAATCATTACAGATAATTCTTTTTTTTTTTTTCTCCTGCTGCTTCTGGACTTCCATAGCTCTTCTGTTTATTGTTTCACTTCACAACTGTTCCCTCATATTTTGGCTCATTGAGCTTGCTTCCTTGGTTTTCACAGTAGCTTTACTCAAACACTCTGTTTTCCTTTCTACAGGGGAAACAAGCATTCTGCTGTACAAACAGGTTGCTTTTTGGATTTGGAGGAGAAAAATTACTGCTGCTGCTGAACCCAGGATAAATGCAACAGCAATCATCAGCCCTCCATTCAGTAAGGTTAATATCCTGTGAACTTCACCTTTAGTTTTCTGCCATTCCCTCTCATGTCCATGGCTTATGAAGGGATCATATTTTATTTGCTGGACTTTACTTATCAGTGTTTTCTTCTCCTGGTAATTGCCTGACCTGCTATGATTGTTGTTTGCTGTATTTACTGACTCCCTGATCTTTCTGCCTACTTTATCTCTGCTTGTTCTTATCAGCAGAGGCTCATTACCATTTTGTTTGGTCAGTGCCCACACAGAGTCTTCTCAGTAAAACTTCTCATGATCTAGTATAGCACTTTGATCTCTGTAAGGTTTTCTGGCTTGTATAGCATTCAGGTGGAAAAAAACCCCAAACCAACTCTAAAATTAGTGATATGCTTTATGTGATAGTGAACTGATTTTTACTACATGTTTAAAACAGAAAACATTTACTTTCTTTTATACCCTATGACAGTCATATTTTTTTGCTATAAACTGAAAACTGAGCTAATCTTACACCATACAAAATTAATAAATTTGCATGGAATAACCCCTCTTCCCAGCTTTAATTTTGTTTTTGAATGTTTGTTTATCCTTGCACTGCTAAAAGCGAACTAAATGCCAATAGTGCCTTTACACACTGTGCTCTGTGCAATTTGTGCTGAGCAGCAACAGACTTCAGCAGTAAGTGGCCACATAGTGAGATGAACAGTTATATAACCACAGAAAGTAATTGGATGCTATTAATGAGAATTTGGGATAACACCATTTTGTAGCCCCAGACGTAGTTAGCTCTTTATAATCTCGATTAAGGCCATATACACTCTTTTTACAATGTATAATTATTTTCCTAATCTGTAGTTATGCTCTGCAGCATCACTGAAACCAGGACCTCTCTGCATTACCCTGATGCATCCAAGTGTCTCAGATTATGTAGCACAAGTATGGATTTTTAGATAGTGGCTCTGTATATGGATAGGTGAAAAGTTGTGTCACCTTGCAGGCAGCTCTAAGAAATTGTATTTTTTCTGAGTTCTAATTTTTCTACCTTTCAATTTCCCTGTTCCTGTGAATAAGTGTCTGTATCCCTAGAAAGGGGTGGCTGCTTAAGTTACACCTTCTCAGATAGTATATCTGGTCAGAAGGCAGAGCAGGGCAGAAGCAAGCATCTGTTCATATTCCATTTTCCCTTGTTATTGGCTTACAGAAGGGAATAAACAGGGAGCTACACCAGACCCCTATTCTTATGGTCCTCTCCAACCCACATTCTTCTCTACCTACATGATCTCAGGAACTGATCTGGGATGTTGGCAGCACAAAAGGACACAGCTCCAGCATCTGCTGTGGCTAAATAGACACTTCTTAGCAGAAAGTGTAGCTAAATGAAAAACACCCTAGTCTTCAAAATGTATGTTTTCCACTGCTAACTGTGGCCTTGCCATGTAAGTGTGGTCTGAACCAATTTCCCAGGTAACTGCAGTTAGTGCAAATGAAGACAGTGAGAGCTGCAGATGCTCAGCACTTTGGAAAATCAGGTATCAAATAACAAAGCTGAACTTGCAAAGAATGCCTTTTAGAAGAGTAGCAGCTGATCAATATTCAGTTAAACACCTCAAATTGTGCTGTATGTCATCATATTTAAAAGACTTTATATGATAGTAACTTAGTGCAGCACTGTAATTGAAAGGAAGCATTACAAAGTAATTTTTTTACTGTGTTATTTTTTTTTGTCTGCATAGAGTCAATGAATTATATCCAGTTTTTGATCTTTTATCTTTAACCAAAGGCTGTGTCTATAGAAATTAGTCTTTACAGGAAGAGTGTTGCTAGGTGAAAAGCCTGGATGGGTTTTTTTTGCTAGCAACACTTTTTTGACCTTGTGGAAAACAGTGAAGTTACCTTCTTGTGGAGATTCTGAAAGAGTCTTGTTTTACCTGGTTTACTATCACTTGTGCTTTCTAGCCTAGGACACCTTTTATAAGTAAGCATCCTCACTTCACCTATGCTTCAACACACTTCAGGTTGTCAAGCTCACTAGCACACCACCTCCTTGAGTGCCTTAGATGAAGGGGAAATTTGGAAAAAACATTTAAAAATATGGGTATAAGACTGTTTTTTTTCAGATAATTTTGTGCAGTCTTCATCCCTAGAGGGTGTCAAGACCAAACCAAGTAAAGCCTAGAGCATATGTTATTTTATCTGTTATTTTTTATTGGAGTTACCTGATAAAAGTGTAATTCAATTTGTCATAGAATCATAGAATAGTTAGTGTTGGAAAGGACTTAATATCCTCTAGTTCCAACTCCCCTGCCCTGATGTCTCTTAGTTTGACTAAGAAAAGGAGTGAGATTGCAGAAGAAAATACAAGAGCACTTCATTACATGTCTAAAATTCTGAACACTTTTTGAACTAAGACTTTCAGAAGTAAAATGCCTGAATGTTTCTCTAGGTGAAAAGTTGCCACAAAGAAAACAAATCAAAGTGTGACTATAAAGATCATAAGCTACTCCATGCTAACACCATTTGCAGATTCTCTTAGCTAGCAGTATATGAAGTAATTTACTCCACTTCCAAAAAGTATCCTAAGTTCACACCTCAGCTTTGATGTGGAGGAGGTTATCTTGTATTTGCTGCGTATTGAATGCCTACATGAGAAACTAGTATGGTACAAATTCACAAACTCTGATTAGTGTTGCCGTGTAATAAAAAGCTCCTTGTGTACATTTTGGAGTATTCAGGAATGTTTTGGAAAAAAACCCCTTAGGATCAAAGTAAAGAAATGACAAGAATCACCTGAAATGTATTCCAGTGGCTGCTCCTGAGGCATGCAGCAAGTTTTCCTGAGAGCCAGTGTTGCTCCTGCTCCAATGCAGCAGTGAAACTAAAACACCCTGTGTGCAGAAACATCAGAAAATTGGGAAACTTTAGACTGATTTGACATCCAACTCTACTCCTCCTCTACTTCTATCACAGGTTTTTCTTCCATCCTATGTCTCTGTTAGACAAAGTGTCCTGGTGTCACAGATTGCTCCTTCATGCCCTGCCATAGAAGGTGTGGAAAAGTCAGACCCCTAGATCCCATGCAACATTGAGCAGAGTAAAACCTTACCACTGTGGCAGCCTCTGCCTCACCAAGAGCCACAGAAAGAGCCTGGAGCTCCTGCTCTGGATGGGAAACATCTCTAAATTTTGTCCTTCTCCTGTATAACTCTAGAAGCATCTTAAGGTAAACATATATATAGCTAAAAATTATGTCAGTGGTAGGGTTCAGCCATCAATAGGCATATCTTCTGCATGTTCATACTTGCCCAATAGCAAAAGTCACTGAGGACAGATTTAGGTTTCAGGCTATCCCATTCTATATATATACAAATGTTTCCCAAAATATTAACACTAATAGCACACAGGACCATATTCAACCAGTTTACTAAACTGATCAGCAAAATTCAGCAGATTTATAGTTTCGGTTCCATTTGAAGAACTTCACCAAACCTCCTGTGATTAATCAGCCTTTTTGATCTAAAAGCTGAGTGGGAATTCTCACTATGGCTTTTTTTCTTACAAAATTTTCAGCACTTTCTGTCTCTCACTAAGCCAAAAATACTGAGGGAACAGTCTTTTTCTGTGGCATTTTGGCACTTGTAATCCAGACTGGAACCACGGTGTGCAGAAAGCTTAAAAACTCCTGGGAAAAGCTATCTTTACTTCACGGATCTCTAAAAATGTTCTTTTTCAGGTAAAATGATGATTGTCCTCATAAAAAGCAATTTTTCCATTCCAGTTTCAAAACCATATGACGGCTTGGCTGCAGGAAAACAGATAAACTATAACATTTCAAAATCAATTATTAAAAAACTCATATTCTTGAGAATTTAATGTTTGAAAGACACTTTTGCAATTTGTGCCTATTCTCAGAATGTGTGAATATGAAGAGTTTACAAGCTAAAAATTCAGTCTGCTTCAAGTCAACATTTTTCAGTAGACCTAACTCCACTCGTAAACCAGCAAGAACAGGGTGTCCAAAAATCATTAAAATAGCTGAAAAATCATGAAAAAAATAACAAGAAAAAAATAGTTCACTCTATATGAAATAAGATTTTTGAACTTTAAAGGTTAAGGAGTTTCTCTTCAAATGAAGACTGGAACTCTCACCTGTGGGCCCAACTTAAACGCCTTCATGAAAATGAACATAACATGGGGAATGAACAAGAGGAGTTAAGAGATATGAGCATGGCTGCAGGGCTATGATCTTGTTGGTGTCACAGAGACCTGGTGGGATGGCTCCTATGGTTGAAGTGTTGGAATGGAAGGAAGACAGTCAGCGGAGACAAGGAAGAGCTGTTGCTCTCAGCTGCTGTCCATGGAGCTATTTCCTTTAGCAGAGTGAAATTACCTTAAAACTAAATCAGAGGAGGAACAGAGGGGTTCCAGGTCTGAGAAGCCCCATAAAAGAAGACATGAAAATGAGAATGGAAAAAGGATTCTTCAGGATAAGTGAGGATAAGTGAAGAAGGTATTGTAAATGTATAAATAGGGATAAGGGTACAGAGACCCGAGTGCTGATATAGGTTTCAAAGTCCAGAGCCCAGAAGAGGGGAAATCTGAAAAAGTTTCTATTCAATACATTAAGAACTATGGGAAATAAATAGATTAATTTACATAATGAAAGTTGTGATACAAATCAGAAACGCTGAGCTAACTCTAATGGCAATATAAATGGCAGTCAGGAGGCTTACTGGTGAATACTTTGGTTAATATTAATCTTATTATTGTGCTTACTTATATTACATCTATACCAAAGAATTTAATATTTATGTATGAAGACAGGAGACATCCAGTTAACACATGGGGTGGGTTCAAGTAAACAGAAAATGCTGGTCAGTACGACAGGGAGCAATATTGATGCATGGGCTACTTAACCTTTTCAGCATTTTGTAGGTGTCACTGAGGAATATTTTGAAGGTGATTGATCAGTGGTTTTTGCAGGTATTAGTGGGTGGGTTACAGTGAAAGTGAGAACAGGATGGTGTGAGGTGGAAGGATTGAGTGAGTAGGATTGCACGTACAGTAGGAAAAGGAGCTGTGTGCACCATGCAACTCGAGAGGAGAGAGGCAGACAGGTTTTCAGTTTTCACTGTCACTTCTAAAGACTCACAATTCCTGGCCAATGCAGCCAATGTGTCTCAAATGTACAACAGCACTAGGCATACTTCTCAGGTTAGCCCATGTGATTGTAGTCACAAACTGAACACCCACATTAACCCCATTTATGGCATCTTGCTGATAAGCAGCACTTGCATCCTATCATTATCACTAATTTCTCAGCCACCCAGGGTTATCTCTGGGAATATCTATTTTTTTATCCTGTCACACCATTTTTCCCCTGCTGTGAGCTGCACTTACTGGAGAGTTAATTTGTCCATGTGGGAGTGTAGGAAGTCAGAGGTTTTTATATGGATCACTACAGCAGATGCATCAATTTCATCCCAGATTCAGGTGGGTTTTAATTTTTACCAAACAGAAGGATCAATATCTCAATAAAGCTGTTGTATGTGTACTATAAGGCTTTGTCTAAAACCAAGAGAAGGGCCTGACTTAACTGAGTAGTACCCTTAGGGGCAAAAGGGATTTTTTCTTTCCTTATGCTCCCCTGCTGGTTTGCAGTTCTTTTACATATTTTCCTCTTTTTTCAAGCTAAATCTTTTCCTTCCCTCTCCTTCCCAGGAAGCCCCAGGCTTTCCTATTTTCCTCACCAAGGTACGAGCCTCAGGTTCCCTACTGCCACCTCTATTATGTCCTCCTATGCCAACTGTTCTGGGAGGTGCCTGGCAGTTCAACCTCTTACCATAACATGCATTCCAATGGGCTTTCTCCCTGCAGGGCAGCCTGGGAGGCTGTGAGCACCAGCTAATAATGTTTGGACAGTCTGGGAAGATGTGAAGTGCAAAGAATGTTAAGTACAGCTAAGACTGCATGCACAGTATGGATGCACAGCCCTCCAAAAGAGAGTGTTCCCAACAGATAAGTTCACTCTCAACATTAAAAAAAAAAAAAAAAAAAGAGCTAAAATTATTTACAATGAAGGAGACTTTATTGTCCTTATTGTTTGATTCTAAACTTATTGAACCCCTTATGTAAACAGAAAATACTTTAAACTGAAAGCTCCTTTTATCTGTGATGTTAGTAGGGACACATTGTACACTTCAGGTTTTTTTCCACTCATTTGCTCCTAGATAAGCACTATGCTATTACTCTCTAGTGGTGCTGTCTTCAGGGACTATTTCTGTCCGGCACTTGGGAGAATGCATTATGAGGTATCAGCATGTGTGAGCAGAGATAGCACGGCTTGTCATGTATAGATAGGCCATATTCTGCTATAAAATGAAGGCTTTGTCTTCTATCACTGTCACAGTCTTACTTAACAAGCTGTGACTCTGTGGTTCATCACAAAGAAAACTGTCATCCCTAGATGCGTGCCTTGAATGTCCTTTCATCTTCCATGCAGGTAGGATGTGTCATGTGACATCAAGCAGAACAGTAACTCCAGATGGACTCTGTGAGTGCAGCAGCATATTAACAAAGGGGCTCACTGGCACAAATCCAGATTTTGCACCTTGGATTAGATTACAAGGATGAGGAAAACATATGTAAGCTTTTAAATGAAGCAAGACCTAATAATATGTCATAAATATAATTAGAAAAGGAAATGTTAGTAATCTATTGTGTTTAAGTGATAATTTATTTATCATGGTGTTATTACAAGCAACAGATAAATCAATTATGGTTGCTTGCAAATAAATAGTGTTGGTTCAATGAGTGATGACAGACAAAGTGTTTTGAGGAACTCAAAAGGTCTGTAGCTGGACTTCTCCACATAATTATGTGAAATCAAGTGCAATCTGGAGAATCACTGGGCTTTTACTAAAGACTGATACTGCTAGCAATTTCTCTGGATCTTAGCAGTTCTATTCATAAGGTCACTGAACAAAGAAAGAGTGTCTGTTGCTAGGATCAGAGAGACACCTAAGGAGAAAAGCCTTTTCATAGGGCACAAATATTAAATAGTTATACAAGGTGTTTAGTGAGTGCTTTGCACCAGAGCCTCCGGGTCACAATTTTTCTGTCAGAGAAATATGGACATATTCTGCTCAGTTCAGCATTTTGTATGGCCATGGGACATATTATACTGCCAGAGTTGTGATTCTGCAGATCAGATTAAACTACTTTGTGGACATTAAAGTATGAATATTTCATGTGAGCTTTTACAAGGCTGAATTTTAACTAGGGTGCTGAAGTACTTCTCCACATTCCTCTTTCCTGGGATTTTGTATTTTTAAACTAGTCTTCCCTTGCAGAAAGTTGTTCTTCCATGAGACTGCTTTTTAATTGTGTAAGTGGAAAAGTCAGAAATATTAACCCTCATGAGGTACAGGCTTCCAATCCCAGTGAGGTAAAAGGAAGGAGAAGAAAGAGATGTCTGTCAGTCAAGAAAAGTGTCTTCTAAGGGTGTAATATTACAAGGAGTGGAAAGAGAGCAGTTTGTCCATTGATAGAAAAGTGCAGCATTCACATATAATAGTGCTGCCAGGATTTGAGGGATGCCAAGGAAACCTGTGTGGACGTGTTACCAGTAAAAGTGCTTGTATGGCTGGTGTTTAAAAATAGAAAAGAGGGTGTTGAGTACACAGAAACTGATGTTGAAGAATTTCTGACCTCTTTATTTTAAAAAAGTGTCATCTCCCTCTGCTTGATTCTGAGTGTTCTCACCCCCACCAGTACTCAAGGATTTGAAACAAAATAGAACTCCCTGGAAATGAGGTTACAGATAGTCCCTGCTTGAATAATGTTTCTCCACTGAGTCTGAATGCATGCTTCCCACTAGTGACTACTTTTAGCTTTACCGAAGATTAGTATCACTACACAAATATGGACCACACAGATCATTTGTGCTCCTTATCTGGGAGGAAGGAAGGAAAATGAAACCTCTGGTTTTGATTAACTTCAAAATCTATTCTCAGGTGAGTATGAATAGGCAGTGAATTCATGTTTCCTCTCCCCGATATGCTGCCAGAGGGTTACCCAGCTCCAAGGGTCTCATTCAACTTGCTTTGTGCTTAAGTCCTACTCTAACTTCTGCATGTCTTCTTTGCCTCTCCCTGTTCCAAAAGCCTGTTATGTATGTGCACTAACAGTTAGGCTCTGCAACTAAGCCCACATTCACCTCTAGGCAAAACACATATATGCTAAGATTAGGGAGCATTAAATAAAGATTTTTTTTTTTTTTTCACTTGTCACATGTTAAGATGAATTTGTGATGGCAGCTCCATCCCCTCAGGCCTTTCTACTTACTACCGGTCCTAGCTCTTGGATTTGCCTCTCATTAAAAATAGACTTGGTTTTCATCCTGCAGGTAATCTGTCTCTCGTGAAAGTACATGGCGGTGAAAGTCCAATTGCAGTGACCAAAAGCTGGAAAATCCTGTGTCTTCCTGACAAAAGGCTCAAGCAATGCCAGCTGATGATTGTGTTTTCAGATTTTATGGATGGACGACTGTGGGAGTTGCATGATTTATGGAGTGGGTGAGTTGTGTAGCCAACACTTTCTGATGTGAAAATCTGCTACCATGTGCTGGTTTTGGCTAGGGTAGTTCATTCTCTTCATAGTAGCTATTATGGGGATACGTTTTGGATTTGTGCTGGAAACAGCATTGATAATGCAGGAATGTTTTAGTTACTGTTGAGTAGTGCTTACACAGAGTCCAGGCCTTGTCTGCTCCTCACCCCACCAGCGAGCAGGCTGAGGGTGCACAGGAAGTTGTGAGGGACACAGCCAGTACAGCTGACCCCAATATGAACAAGGGATATCCTGTACCATATGGCATCATGCTCAGTGTATAAAACTGGGGGAAGTAGAAGGAAGGGGAGGGACACGTTTGGACTGATAGTACTTTTTTCCCAAGTAACCATTACGTGTGATAGAGCCCTGTTTTTCTGGGGATGTCTGAACACCTGCCTGACCATGGGAAGTGATGAATGAACTCTTTGTTTTGCTTTGCTTGTGCGTGAGGCCTTTGCTTTACCTCTTAAACTGTTTTTATAACAACCCACGAGTTTTCTCACTTTTACCCTTCCAATTCACTCCCCCATCACACCATGGGGAAAATGAGCGAGAAGCTGTGTAGTGCTTAGCTGTCTGCTGGGGTTAAATAACATACCACATAACATTGAGCCACTAGTGAATTGCTGATGCTATCTTAGCCCCAAGTTTTCTACTGGAAGGAGACATTCAGCTCTTTTCCCAAACACCAGCAAAGCTTTTCAAAAACCAGATGGTGATATTGCAGCTTGTTTGTGTAATAATTCACTGAGCACCTAATGACTGGGGCACTTGTCATGCATACTAATCGTTATGCTTCCCTTTTCTCTCTCAGAGGATACTGCATTTCTATGTGTGCACGAGTATGCAAAGACAGAATGTTAGTGCTGTTGCAGTAGATTCTGTGTGTCTGTGCATGCACATTCATTTAGTCTGTTTGATTCAGTATTACACACTTCTGCTGCATTCACTGGGTATCTTTGGAAACGAAAATGGTGTGCAACATATCAGTTATAATTTTTCTGCACTCCATTTCATATGTTGCAATAAGCCAGTGTACATAATGGCTTTAGGCTATGATAATTCAGGCAGAAAAATGTTGATTTAGATATATCATTAATTATGACACTGAGGTGATGAAGACCTGTCTTCATAGTATATGAATACTTCCTGAAAATGATGGTATTACAATGTCATTTACCATACTCCCCTTTGTTTTTCAATTTGGATTAAAGATATGTTTCATTCTGTCTCCATGAAATCAAATGATATGCTGCTTTTTCTCTAGAAGACAAACCATTATACCTCTATATGCCAATTTTTTATTTCAACACATTATGTAATAGTTCAAATGAGAGCACAAAGCAAATAACATAAAAACAGCTGGTGGGAAACTTTACTCAACATTAGGCACTTTCAAGCCTGAACTGTGTAATGTGCATGGCTTAATGCATCATATGTCTTTACTAATTTAAGCCTGATTGTGCAAAAAGGGCTGTGTAGGGACACTGATGGACAGCCTCTGTTATGGAGTCATTCTGAAGTTACAGGTCTGCCTGCATTTGTTGTTTAATGGAGCCATAGTTATTTTTATTTCGCATTTTGTGTTGTTTAAAAAATAATGCTAAAAACATAGAGGTAGAAAAGTGGCTTATATTCACAAAATGTCTTTGCAAATAGAAACATTGGAGAAGAATATTATTCTCTTGGGTAGCATTCTGAGTTTAGATATTAGCATCACCTTTTGAGTTTTTGTAATTTCAGAGTTTGACATAACAAGAGATTTGGAGCTGTAATTAGATATTACTCTGTATTGTGTCCTTTTTGACCCCATTTATGTCTCTGATAATGCTGCCTTTATGATGCTTTTGCAATTTCAAGGTTACTGAATAGGGAGTTGCTGAGAACTATGGCAAAAGTACCTTGAAAATTTGTTTTAATGGTTAAGAAATACACTTGATGTTGATTCTTGATTATGTTCATTTCATGTAGCATTTAATAGAATGCCAGCAGAACTGGGTTTTGTCGTGGTTTAAACCCAACCAACCACGCAGCTCGTTCACTCACTCAACCCCCCTTTCTTGCCCTCCCCTGCTTCCAGAGGGATGGGGAGAGAATTAAAAGAATGCAACTCCCACAAGTTGAGATAAGAACGGTTTAATAACTAAGGTATAACACTAATCACTACTGCTACCACTAATAATAATAATGATAAAGGAAAAGAATACAGCATCCCATCAACCACTGACAGATAACTCACGACACCCCACCAACCGAGTGCTGACCGACCACCTCTTCCAACCACCCCGAGAGAACTAGGCCTTCCGGATAACTCCCAGTTACCTCCTGGGCATGACGTGCTATGGTATGGAATACCTCTTTGGTCAGTTTAGGTTCTGTCCCTCCTTTCTCTCGCCCCCCCTCCTCCCTGGCAGAGCATGAGGCTCACAAAGTCCTTGGTCAGGGCAAACATTGCTCAGCAACAACCAAAAACATCGGCCTTATCAGCCTTGTTCCCGGGTTAAGTCAAAACACAGCTACTAAAGAGAAGAAAAACTGACTGCAACTGCTGAACCCAGGACAGGTTTGAACACAAATACAGTAATGTGTAAACAATGGCTTAGAAAGGAAAAGATTTATTTTATTCAGCAGGTGAATCCTCACATGTAATTGTGTGTAACAAATGTAATTAAGAGCACTGGTGAGGTATAACTTTTATAAAATTTTTATTTACTTGGAATGAGGCCATTTCAGGAAAATAAAGTCATCTGAGTTATTTACTTTCTCCAAATGCCTGCAAGATAATTACTGATGTATTTCAAATTACAACAGTAACTGTGACTTCCATGAGAAATTCTATCTCTCTTTAAACTTTACAGCATCATCCATACTTTCATAAAGCTGGTAATGTGCAACAGGTCCTGTACATGGGATGTGGGATAGATCTGCAGAGGTGTTGTGGTTTTAATTTTTTAAACTGATTCCCCTCTCTTACCCCCAGTTTCCATGGACAGTTGTCTTGCAGAAATGTGCCCATGGCACACTGAATGCTTTTTAAAGCTTCATGATATTTTTCAGCTAAATTCTTAGCCACTACTCTTCATATGCTGGAAAGGCACGAGAGTGCACTGGGCACCTCTATTCTGCCCTTGATGTGTTTTCTCAGACTGTAACCTCCCTGAGAGGCTGAGACTTTCTGTGTCTTTATTCATTCCCCAGGGCAGTTAAAACCCCACAACTCAGCTGGGCTTTGCAGGCACGAGTATACAAGTAAAAACCTGTCATACACAAATGCTGAACACCAAATAATGATGTTCCTGGGGTCCAGAGCCATTTAGTTGAGTTAATATTAATGATTAAATCTCATTTATAATTTATCTGTTTACTTCCATTTTGGTTTTATGTATCTTTTATATAAATATCTATTTTAAATACCTTTCTTTTTAAACAGAAGGCAGTTTGTGATCAGTACAAACATAATAAAACTATGTTACACAGTCCTTATAACAAACAGGTAAATGTAAGCAGTAAAATTCTGGCTTCCAAAAATAACTTGTTTATTACTGCAGAACAGTGAAAATCCATTTCAGATAGAGGTAAGGAGTAAAATTCTGGCTTCCAAAAATGCCCTTTTTGTTACAGCACAGCAGTGAAAAACCATTTCAAAGTGCTGATGGACCACTCTTCTGGTTCTTCTAGTCTTTAGCAGCATCTCCATTGTCTGAATAATAGATAAAGACTGTTGCTTCCAGGCCTAGAGCAGCTGCTGCAGAGTGATCTCTGAGCTGTGTTTCCCATTCATCCAAGTACAGTGAGATCCCCCCAGCAACGGGAAGAAGCATAAAGCTAGCTTGGGAGGGCCAGGGTTATTTGCCAGGCTGTGAGCTCTGCAGCCCCAGCCTGCATGGCTGGCTCTGCACCCATTGGGTGATCTGCCAGAATCCAAGACATCCTCCTCTGGCCATGATGCTGGAGAACTGGTTGAGTTGTTTGGTACTGATTGGACTGTTTTGTTCCCAGAAAGTTGTTCCATAGCATTTGAGAAGGCCTGGAAAAATGTATAGCTTTTATAAAGTATGTGGGAGAGATTAACCTGCTTTGCACATAACAAGAACAAAGTAATTTCTGAGGCACAATTTTGGTATATTTTGTTTTCTGTTTTTATTAACCCACTGAGACACATTGGTATATTTACTGGAACTCTACTTTCTTGTCCTGGGTTCAGCAGTTGCAGTCAGTTTTTCTTCTCTTTAGTAGCTGTGTTTTGACTTAGCTCAGGAACAAGGCTGATAAGGCCGATGTTTTTGGTTGTTGCTGAGCAATGTTTGCCCTGACCAAGGACTTTGTGAGCCTCATGCTCTGCCGGGGAGGAGGGGAAGCCAGGAGGAAGGAGGGACAGGACTGTACTGACAGGACCAAACTGACCAAAGAGGTATTCCATACCATAGCACGTCATGCCCAGGATGTAACTGGGAGTGATCCGGAAGGCCTAGTTCTCTTGGGGTGGTTGGAAGAGGTGGTCGGTCAGCACTCGGTTGGTGGGGTGTCGTGAGTTATCTGTTGTGGTTGATGGGATGCTGTATTCTTTTCCTGTATCATTATTATTATTGGTGGTAGCAGCAGTGATTTGTGTTATACCTTAGTGACTAAACTGTTCTTATCTCAACCATGTGGAAGTTGCATTCTTTTGATTCTCCCCCCATCTCTCTGGAAGCAGGGGAGGGCAAGAAGGGGGGTTGAATGAGTGAACGAGCTGCGTGGGTTTAAACCATGACATTTCTGTAATCATAAGTAGTTTATTCTACTAAAGAAAATTGCTTTCTTCAGGCCTCAAACCTGTATCTTTTTAGCAAGGCAATGCAAATAATCTTCAGTACTTTCTGTTCCTGACATGAATCTCCTACCTGTAAAGCCTACATGTGCTATACCATTTCCCAGGTTCTTCACATGATTTTCAAACGAGCTCAGCTGCCCTAGGAAACAGATCAAGTCTGTGCTCAGTGATGTGCCACTGCTCAGGTGTTAGTCATTGTAGGAGAATAAAAGCTGATCTACAGGGCCAGTCTGGTTTAAACAGGAGGTGAAGGACATGGGTCTTATTAGCTGCAACCTCAGTGTCGAAGTGTTTCTGTGTATGTCTTGGGCTGAGAAGCCTTAGGGATAATGCAATCTCCTGAAAAAATGTAGGTCACAAGTTTCTATTTTGTCATTTAAATAATCAATAAGTGGGTCAGTTATCCTGCATAATTAGACCTCCTGATACATTGTAGATCTTCTGTGAGCCTTTAAGGTAAAAAAAATCAGATTGTAGCAATTCTGACTGAAGTTTCTATGGAATATTTTGCAAAATTAGACTTCTGCTTTTCCAGTTTTCCTTCTCTTTCTTTATTTAAGCTACTGAACACAACAGATTTGTATGCAGTTTTGTTCCTTGTGTGGTCTGAAATGCATTAGTGTTTCTACAAGTGGCAAAACTGTATTATTTTTCCTTTTGAGGTATTTTAACATACCCATGCTGTAAAAGAAAGTGAACAGATCTGTTAAAATGAAAATGATTTAAATTGTCATTGGAATCACAATGGCAATAAAGGGGAAACGAAAATTTTCAAAATCTTGGAAAGGTTTCTGTTTCCAAATAATGAAGCCATTGCTCTCCTTTTGTTAGTCAGAAGTTTTAGTTTTACTTCTTTGGTTACAATTTTGTTATTTGGCTTCAAGGAAAGGTTGGGGTGGTGCTGAAGAGCAGGTGCTATAGAGCCAGGAGCAGCTTCAGGCTGGGAGCTGCCTTGCAGGGGAAGGATGGAGTCAAAGTCCCAGGTGTGCTGGGGAGGAAGCCAACCCTTCTTCCTTAGGAAGGCTTCCTGGAGCCATGGCAAGGCTTGCTTAGATCCCGAAAGTCACTGAAATTGGATGAAACACAGTTGAGAGGTGAGGGCTGTCTGCGAGGGGGTGCGAGACAGGTAACTGTTATTTTGTCATTGCTTAATACTTGCTTTCCTTAGTGATGAAGTAGTTATTGGAGCTCCTACTCTGAGGAACCTAATTTGTTTGTTTGATTGATTGATTTATTCATTTATTTATTGATTTTATGCCTCTTCATTTTACTGGGGAGCTTCTCATAGAGCAGGTTAAGACTGCAATACCAATGATCAGTTTGTGTTTCTCTCAAACTGTTATCAAAACTGTAGAGGAATAAGTTTGGGTTTATTTACATTTGTGCAGCTCTAAATAAGAAGTACATCCTTTGTTTCAGAAACTGCTAAAGTTTCAAAACCCTTTTATGCTGGAAATATTTTACAGGTGAAAAAATGCTGATGAATGCTACAGAGCACTGCCTTGAAAACCAGCATGAGGTAAGAGTCAAGGATAAAATCTATGCTTGAGTCAAACTATTGCTTTTTTCATCTTGCATCATGATGATATTGTGGCTTGAGCAAGAGAACAGTGTGTGTGACTTTCTGCCTTAAGTCAACTTAATAGCATATGCAGTCTGTGAACTGGAGAAAGTTCTTTCAGGTTTTCTGTAGATTCCATAAGTGTAAAGAGTGCATAAGGAATGCTCCAAAGACTGAGTGTGAATTTGATGATGCTATTTTAACTTCAGATCGTTGTTTTAGCAGAGTTCTGTGGGTTCATAGAAGAAAATTGGTTCAGGGAAGTCAAAGAAAATATGAAGGAAAGTAAGAAAGTTAAAAACAAAAATCACAGATGGAAGGTACTATATATGGATGGAACTAACTAATGAACATAATTGCCAGCTATTTACAGACTTAAATCAGTTAAAAGACAATGTCACTTCAATACACACAAATATAGAATGGCTTGGTTGTTTTTTTTTTTTTTATTTTTATTTACAAAGATATGCACTTGACAGTGTTTGTTTGGGAAATGGTGGGGAAAATAATAGAATGGATTAATATGCAGGAACAGATACAGAGCTGGTGTAGGTGGGCAAGGTACAGCTTTTCCTACCAAGTAAACACGCTTAAAACCCATCATGTTCAGAGCCAGCTACCTGCTTTAAGACATCAAGTGTCTATTAAAGGAAGGAAGAATTAACAGTGGGTGGAAAACAAAACAGCCAGTTGAAATTACTTTAGCTAGTATTTTTATTTCTGCTTGGATCTTCTGATGCAGGTCTGCTCTGCAATGTGAACTGCATTTACACCTATCTGAGCCTGGCCAGACCTCAGCTCTGGTTTTCTAGGTCCCTGGTTTTACTAAGGAATGGGTAGGGGGAAGCTGAAAAACTGGTTACTGTGTTTGATGTGGATTTTACAGAGAGAAACACCTTGAGAATGCAAGCTAGCAGAGAGGCAAGAACAAAGTGTTATGTGTAACACCTCTTGTACATGACAGTCCTATACACTGGCCTTCCTTAGAAAGTCATGTCATGCTGGGGTAGCAAGAGTTTTATTGTCTTCTCAGTTCTGCATCTTACTGTCTACGTACTTAGAAAGCATGATAAAAGTCTTTATCTGTCCCTCCTTTTTCTCTCATGCTTAACAATAGGGCTGTTAAATGCTGCCATTCTCATGGAATAATGTTTTATACTGACTCTATACAAAAACATGGCTACTGGAGGGAAGGTCAATATTCAAAAGGACAATAAAAGGGAGAAATGAAGCAGCAACATGTAATGCATTTAGGAGAAAGAAACAATAAATTATGAGTGCACACTGTGTCTAGAACAACTTTCTGCTGTTGCAGCAGCTGAGATCAGCAGGAGGTGAGCTGCTTTCCATCTCAAAGTTCAATCCCACAGAGCAAGAAGGCTCTTTTCCTGCTCCTCCCCATCAACACACTACAATAGGGCACAACCTCTGCAAAATGCTGGGCTGCATTTTTAGGAGATGACTGATGCTTATTTTCTCATTTTGAAAGTATATTTAACACTGTGTCTACATTTATGGATGGGAATATCAGTGGTCTGTCGTTTCTATTTCATCTGCCATAGTGTTTAAGTGGGGTTCTGGCAATGAATGGTGCTTTGCTGTCCTGCTGTCTCTGTTTTGTAGTTAGCTCCAGCTATTTCTTGATTAGCTTGACTAGGTTTGGGAAAATAGAGCCCATGAGCTGTGCAGGGCTCCACTCCCTTGGACTCTGCTTCTTGAAGGAAAGAGAGAGCTCAGCCATTCACTGGAGACTTTTCATTATTATTGTTGTCATAATAATATTAATAAGAATAGTAATTATTATTATTATGGCTCTCAGAAGCCTTCAAACATTGTTTAATGTGTTACTGTCAATATGCTATGGTAATTTTTTAAAACCTCAACTGTACAATGCCGTCAGAGTATCTGTTACCATTGATCGAATAGAACTATGGAGTCCAATTTCTCAAGCACTGCTGAGTATCTTCTAAACTGCCATTGAAATTGCTTCCTGCAAAAGCACGAAAGGACTTCTGTCATTGTGTTGTGGTTTGAGGGGCAAACCTATTGAGGAAATGCTAATCATAAACTATCATGTGTCAGGCTTCTTTCTTACAGGAGACCAGTGAATCTGGCCGAATGGATAGGTCATGTCTTTATAACACTGAGTTCAAAGTACTGAGCATTGTAGGAATCCCCATATATGCTTAAGTATATAGGGGTATCAAGGTGTGTGATGAGTACCTCTAAAGAGAAACCTATGTTTGTACAGATAAAAGCATGCCGGGGGAGAGCACCTGGAACTGGAGTAACAAGGATCAGTTAGATCACAGAAACTCCCTGAAGAAGTGTAAAGGACTAGAGAAGGAATTTGGATTCAGTGATCTATCCTTGTGGTTTTCCTGGTGATTTTCACCAAAGCACCGGCTTCAGTTAGCCCCTGCACAAGCAATAATATATCAAGATATAAGAGAACTCATCTCCTGACAGCCCTCAGGACAAGCTCTTTGGGAGGAGAGGGGAACAGTGGTGGGTGATTTAGAAGATGGCAAACAAAAAATTGACAGCAGGCCCAGAGGCTTAGTCCAGCACCTAAGTCCAAGTAGCTAAAAATGCAGCAAAGGGTTGGTTAAGTGAGAGTAATCTGCTATCAACAAATAGTAGAAAGAAAACTTGCTTCAGCTGACTGCAGTTTGTGCTGGTCTTTCTTGTCCATTAGCAGCAAAAATAGTGCACAGACTGATAGGAGCCATCATAAACATAGATTCTCTCCCACTGGGAGATTTAATAAATATTGGTACCTCCTTAAAATTGCTTTAATGTTTTATTGATTTAAGCCTCTGAGATTCTAGTAAGGAATAATCTGTGGGTTTCATAATGTAAATCATATGGATGTTTATATAGAGTTTTAAAACCCAAAGTCACTGCTGTAAATCTAGATGCATTATTTGTACGTGTATCTATCTGAGTTAGAGGTTGATAACTGTAGCTAGGATTGTGTGGGTTTTGGTGTAGTTCTTTTCTGGGATGCAAGTTCTGTTCACTTCTATGTTAATCTCTTTCTAGTGTTTTTATAACCCACCATCCATATTTAAACTTAAGGAGTCCTTTAACTGACCTTTAACTACTTGAAGTTGCATACTGTATCATGAGGAATAGCTCAAGAAGCCTGAATTAAGGTTACATTGGCAACCTCATGTTAAACAGTCTCTCCTTTGGGACACTGGGTCTCAACATATTTTAGTCTCAATATTCTTTATACATTTTGTTTGGATAAATTAATGCTGTGTAGTTATGAATTCACCTATAGTTTATATGTAAATCTATTGCTTTGTTAATATACCATAGAAATATAAATATAATTGTGGGGTTTGTTCCTTCTTTTTTTTTTTTTTTTTTTTTTTTTTTTTTTTAATATTTAAGACTGATACTTGAAAAATCAAGCAGTTAAAGTTCCCATA
>NDXB01006367.1:21842-32847 GCA_002631895.1 Agapornis roseicollis | reverse complement strand
TATTTTTTTTTAAAAATTTAATTTTATTTTTTGTTTTTTTTTTTTTTTTTTTTTTTTTTTTTTTTTTAATATTTAAGACTGATACTTGAAAAATCAAGCAGTTAAAGTTCCCATAGCTTCCAGGGAAAATTCAGTTCCAGTCTGAGCAAATGTGCTATACTACTGCATCACCCAGTGTAGTGACATGTGCTGCGTAGCTGATGAGAGGAGTGGTAGAGAGCTCAGCTCTCTTAGCTCTGGACTCTTATGCCTCAGTAAATCCACATGAGGTAATCTTAAGGCTTGCCTGCTCTTATGACCTGCTTTTATCTTCAGCTACATCCAGGCAGCCCTTGCTAAAATCCATTATAGCTTGGCAGGTCTCTCTGAGAGGTTAAGAGTCCTAATTAGTCACCCAAGGTTTCATTCAGGTTGTTATGCTACAAAAATGAAATCAGTGGGAGGCACATATAGCTTGAAAATAGGAATAACATCAGTTTTTAGAGTGAAGTACTGGTAACCCTAAATGAAGGGAAAATAGAAGATACAGCAGGTTGCCCAAACCTGCTTCTGAGAAACCCCAAGAGCTGTGTCTCTGTGAATGTGGCAGCTCTTATCCAGGAAGTTGTATAGTCTGTCCCCACCGGAACTTTATAAAACTCTCTCAAATCCTTTTGTGCTTTTCTGTCTTACCAGTGTCATGGGGTGGCAAACAGCAATACTGTTCACCTCTGCTCTACCATGTGTACCTTTGCTGAACTACAAACATCCTACAAACTTGTAATAATGCAGTGAGCTTATATAGTTCTGGGTTTCCTTCTTTCTTCAGGAATGTTAAAGGATTTAAAGTCGTTATGCATCTGTGCCCCTGTGCTGTAGTTCTGAGAAGGGGTTTGTTCATCTCCTTAACCTCACGGAAAAGGGCAAGTGGCAGCTTAGGTTTATTGAAAGGGGGGTGTGAAGGAGAATGTTGAAGATAACAAGGCAATGGCTGTTTTTCCTCTCCTCATAAATATAAAAACTAAATACTCTGGCTGGGTGAGAGTGATTCTGTAGTGGATTAAATGTCTGTTTGAAGTAGAAATAGTTTGAGGTTTACTGCTTCTAGACACCATTTGGATCTGTTTCACCTTTTCTCAATTTCATGACTTGCATAAATGTGTGCTCAGATTTTTTTATAGCTATTCTAGGGACACCAATCCTGTCATAGAGAGGATTCTGGCCCTATTCTTAGTTACAGGCAATCAAATGCCTGCCATTATACTGGGACTAGTTAGTGCTTAGACAAAATGAAATTAGTTTGACTTCTTGTGCTGATAAAACTCACTGTGTTTTAAAGCGTTTAACCACCACAGTGAACACTGTGATGATTGCAAAGATTGCATAGAATGTATTGACAAATGAAACAGTAAATAGCAGAAACACCATGGAATCTTAATCAACAGTAACTAATTGAAGTGTGTGTATGATTATTGAACAATCACACCTCTTAGCCTTACCAAGAAGTTGCCATCTGGGGTAGGAAGAGTGATGTGCTGGCAGGACCAGATGGTCTTCACATGCAGAAGGAACCTGCTTTTCATCAATAGCATGACTGCACTGCTAATTAGAGAAGAACAAGCAAGGCATAAGTCAAGGAGGAATTTTCAAATCTAGATTAGATTTAAGAGATTCATTATGATGATTTCAGGGCCAGGGTCTGAAATCATATTTGTTAATGATGAAAACATGAGTATTTTTTAGTGATGTGGTAGTCTGAAAAGGGTGTAGGCCCTTAAACCAAGATACAAATAGACTTTAGGTGCCTAATTAAAAAGTATTATGGGAAAACTCTTGGCTATTGTCTTCCTCATGCTGGAAGTGCCCCAAATTCATGATGTTCACATTCTTCCTACCTCTCTCCTCAATTTCTGTCTAAACTCCATAGCTCAAAAATCTAGAAATGATGCCTGAAAATATAGTGAGTGCCTCTCTGCAAGACAAATGCTCATACTCCCAATGCACAATAAAGTGGATGCCTGCAGAGACAGCGGTATTGATCACAAATTAGAACTCTTGCACAATTTCCTTTCCTTCTGCCTCAAAGGAGAGGAAAGGGTGTGGGGGGAAATCCCAAACTCGACCACTCAGACAAAAACACCATATGAGAAAGAAGATATGTATTTACTTGGTAAATAGGTATTAATGCCTTGTTCTTCATGTTTCGTACTCAGTGAAGATATTTTGGTGGATTGTCAGTCTCATGAGGTCCTCTTTCCACTGGAAGTTTTCTCCAGGCAGAAAGCAGAGTACTTGGTCTGTTGACTGGATACCTCTAGAAATTTGGGGCACAAGGGCAAATAGCTGCTTCTACATGTGGCCTTTCTGAGTGGTTTGTGCTGTGCATGGTCTGGATTTGCTGTCATTTTGTAGATGTGGTGTACTCTGTAGGGTTGCCTTACTAATGCAGGTGATTATGTCTCAGAAATCTTGAACAAAAACACAAAACTCCCTCTGCTAACTCTGGATTTTGGGTTCTACTTCAGAAGGCAAGAAATAGAAAGCAAAGATTTCAATACCTGATGAGTAATACCTGATTGATTTTTCTCTCTGTGTTTTTCTTTTATTAATTTATGACATTCAAAGCCTTTGAAATTTTGAATAAAATCATGAAGAAACAGATACTTTCCCAGGTTATTTCTGTAATGTGCACGAACACATTGTCCTCAAAATCTTGAGGATTTGGACAACAGTATGAATCATATAAGTTCTGAAAGAGATTGGATTTCTTCAAATAGAGAATTGGGATCCAGCAAAACTAATATAAGCCTCAGTGCCTTATTCTGTTATTCTTTAGTACAAATGCTATTGCTATTTAATGCAAGTACGCTTTTCCTAAACAGAATTGCAATGGTCAAACCTCATAAGCTCCAGACCATGTTAAATGAGTATTACCTTTATCCTTCTGGGCCCTGGAAAAAAAAATAGACGAATGAAAGAACAAAGGATAAAATATCAGGAGTGGAAGTTGATCATAGCTAAGAAATAAGAAGCAAAATGTTGGTTAAAACTAAGGGTTTCTTTTTTATTTATTTTTTCTTATATAGAAGCTAATCGTACACAGTTCCCTATCCAGATCTACTGGCAAAATGCAGACATTTGGTGCTATACAGATGATCTGTATAGACCTTATTAAGAGGCACATGTGATTTCTTTAAAATTGCCAGTCTTAGTCACAATGTATGATAGACCAAGGGTAAAAGTGACCAATACTCCTAGGAAAAAAAATCTGTTAGTTTGTTGTGCCACAGAGAAGATCGATATGGGGGAATTACAATAAAATAAAAAATTAAGACATTTTTTCTTTCATTTTGCCGTATTTCACTCAATAATGAAATGGCTTTGAAACTGGAGATGCTCTTAACCCATTTTTTAAGTTAAAAGTAACTTTTTTTTTTTTTTTAATCCACAATATTTACTCAGCTGTTGTAAAGCCAGGGTCTATGTAGCCTGTTAACACTGGGACATAATTGATCTTTTTCTGTCTCCATCGTGGTTTTGAGCATACATCAAAAGAGGCTGCACAGAAAAGTAATCTCATGTTTTCCATCTTTGTGTTCTGAAAAGTAAGTGACACTAATTTAATGGACTGGGAATGGTTCTTGAATCAGAAGCATGGATGGAAAGTGTTGTCAAAGATTAATCAGGTATATTTTTGCTGTCTAATGTTTCAAGTGGGGCTTCAATGACATTGGGGGAGAAAAAAAAACCCCTTTCAATCAGAAAGCTTAAAATTGATGGGCTTTGTTCTACTCCCTTTGAAGGAGAGAGGAAAAATTATTCCTAAGTGTGTGCCTATTTAACAGCATAGGAACATGTGCACTCACAGAAGTTTTATTCAAAGAACATTCAGAAGAATGCAAAGCAGGTCTCTGGAAAAATCCTGGGCCATTTTATCTGACTTCTAAGTCTGTGAATTTCCTATGCCAGCCAAGCCACAGGCAAGACTGCACCTACAAAGGCAACTGGTAAATGATATTTTGTTTTCTGTGCCATTGTCCATTGTGTGTCTGCATTCTTTGTAAATTTAAACCCTCTCTGATCACTGGGTTATTCAGTACTTTTTAAATACTAGCTCCAAATCCCAGCCCTTTTCTTCTGGTTAACATTTCATTCATGTGTTGTCTATCCAGTATCAATCCTTGCCCAGATATGCTTTTCAACCTTTATTCTTTCTTTCCTGGCTTCTTAGTTAAATTCCCTTCGGGAATGTCCTGAAGCCTCAGAGTCACTGATCATTTCTATAGGATCATTTTTTTGATCAAATAACTCACAGTTCTTCCTTTGCATACTAGTGTCTTACAGAGATACCTCTTCTCATGCCTTCTGCCTTTTGCATTCTTGGTATTTTCTCCTCTTTTCCCAGTCCTAGCCCCAGTCTGTGTGCAGCACATCAATTTCTGTTTTCCTTTTAATGGATTCTAATCCCATTTTCCCTGTATTCTCATCCTCTTTCCCCTTTCTCTTGTCTTTTTTGTATTTCAATATGGCAATGGCTCACTGAGATCCATGGAGACACAGGGCACGTGCTCTTAAATTCCTACATCTGGCCTCAGTGCTGCAGGAGAAGTCTTCCTCGAGTAACTTCTACTGCATTCTAAGAAATCTCTACTGAATAGAAGCAGAATTTATCAAGCCCTTTCCTTATAAAATTTCAGGTTGTTCAGAATCTTGGGGACACTAACACCTTTCTAACACAAGTACATCAAGCTGGGGGATGGTGAGTTCTTTTTTTAAACCTGGAAAAAAGTGTCCCTTGCTTTTTTGAAGGAGTCAAAACATATTTCTGCAAGATCCCTAGGATGGAAAACTATGGTCTAGACTACAGAAAAGTTCTCAAAGTTATGAGCAGCTAAAAAACTAAACTCAGGGTCTTAAAATAGAAACTGTTAAGCAATCTTACTAATAGCTGGTACTATCAGCCCCGCCTATATAAAATATAAGCATTGCTGCCCTAATAGCCTAAATGCACTAAATACCACTAATGTAATCTGAATAATTGCTACCAGAAAGATATGGCTGCTGTTTTCTTGACTTTATCGATCCACCAAAATTCTAAAGTGGCAGTACTTTATGTAAGCTTTATTTAAAAGTGATGGAGAGTGATGATAGAACAATTTTGTATACTAATGTGGTAAATATAGCTAGAATTCCATTCAATATGCCAAGGAAGGAACAAGCCAGTAAAAATGCTATTTATTCACTACAATTAAAGAAGAGGTGGAGTATTTGGGTGGGATTTTGTTTTGAACTTCTAAATAGTGTCCCTAAAGTAATTTATATAATAGGGCCCAGAAGCATGACCAAAGTACTTTGCTAACTGATTCACAGTAAATTTTGAAGGCATTAGAATTAGACTATGGTGTAGCAAAAGACCAAAAACTAAGTTTGCCTTTCATTTTCTTGGAGCTACAAACATGCACTTGAACATCACCTAACTTTTAATAATTTGCTGTAATTACCAGTTCAGTTGATTCTATTCTGTTGGTGATTTTTTTGCAATAAACTTAATAACCTTGACAAGGTACATTTTCATACTTCACCTCTGAGCTCACCTTTATATGAGAATTTCCTTCCCCCCTAGTTCAGCACAGAAGCCTCCTTGCTGCTTTTATTATATAAACAATGAAAAATTAGGTCACTGTTCTATTGAAGTTCAGTACTTTATTCATTTGTTGGTTTTAGTTTGTAGAGAGTGTTGCTCATGGCAGAACTGCTGTTTCATAATAGTTGGGGGTTTTGCTTTCCTTTGTAAATGAGGTGTATTTTCCAAGCTTTAAACAAATGACTGCCAAGCAGAGAAAGCTGCAAGACTTGAACCTGTGAGATCATGTTCTGTTCCTTGCTATATAAATAAATACTCAGTATATGCAAAAAGAGAAAATTTCAGTGATGAAGAATCTTGATGTAGGGTGAATTTTTTCTAGAGATTTTTCTCCAGAAAAATCTCCAGAAAAAAATCTGGAGATTTCAGTGGGGGAGCCCACTGAAAATGTCTATATCTTAAGCAACATCTGACTTCATCAGTACTTGACGTCAGTATAGGGACATGTTTATGCTCATTTTCATTCTTCTGTAGTGAAAAATGGGGCTCAGAAACTTGCAAGTTATTATTTTCCAAAGGCAAGAAAAGAAAAGTGGGCGTTTAATTAGGTATGGAGGGCAGTAAGGTTCCATTTACACTTGCACCATTCATTGACACCAACGGTGGGGCCAGCAGGTGCAGAGCTGAGCTGTGCACATTTTTGTTCACAGCAGAAACATGCCAAGATATTTTCTAGATATTTCCCACAAGAATTAGGCTCCTAGCCCATATGTAATGAGCCTATAAAGAGGGTGTTAATGACACTGATTCAAAGCACCTCTGCCTCTTTTTCCCATTCCAGTTCTCTGTATGGCTCCTATTGACTCCAGTAAGCCTGCCTTATTTCTCCTGCTAGCACTACATTATGAAGAATTTGCATTTCAGAACAAAATCCACATAATTCCTTGTGATTTAATTAAGGATTTTTTGTGTGTATGTGAAATCAGCTCCTGGTAACATCCTAATTAGCTGTCTTGTGGGTCATCTGGTCAAAATGGCATGTGCAGATTTGACAAAAACAGTCTGTTCAGGCAATTAAACTGTCATGCTATAAGGGGGAAGATACTTTTCCGGATTAATTCTCAGTTAAAGGCTAGAAGGTAAAGGGGGGGAATAAATGGTCAGGTTTTGCCAAAAAGAGAGATTACATATGTGAACTCATTGAAATTTGGGTTGCATGTTCATTTTTCATACAATCCTTTCATATGGAAAGAATAGGCAGAAGTCTAATTGGAGAGCCTAATACTTCCTATAAAGAATTGCAGAAAGTTCCAATAATTGGATGATAAGCTGGTGGGTGGAGATTAATTTTGATAAATGCAAAATAATACACTTGGAAAATAACACTTATAAATGCATATAAATGATGGGCTCTAAACTAACATTGCAGAAAAGATTTTGATGTCAGTGCAGATATTTCTCATTAAACATTAAATCATTGCTCACTGAAGGGAAAAAAAGACATTGAATGCTGAGAATTATGAGGAAAAGGACTGATAACAAAACAGAATAGTGCCATCATGCAACAGAATAAGTCCCTGGTGCTCCCACATCTTGATAACTGTGAAGGATTCTGACCATCTTATCTGAAAAGGCTGCAATTCAGCTGTATTAAAAGAGCAAAAAAGAAACAAGTCTGATAAAATGTGTGGAATGAAGCCTGTATAAGGAGAGGCTAAATAAGCATTTCACCTTGGAAAAGGGATGATTAAAGGAGAACAGTGGTGTATAAAACTGAATGTCCTAGAGAAGATGAAGATGGAGTGAAAAAAAGGGTTTGCTTTTTGTTGTGACAAACAGAATAAAGATGTCCAGCAGCAACTTTACAAGAAAATAAAGTATTTGTCATGTGACATAGAGTTAAATTGGAATACACTTTGACAGGAGGTTGTGATAAATTAGTTCAAAAAGAAATTCGACAAACTCATGAAGGACAAATCTGTTAGTGGTTTTTTGAAATCATGGCTTAGATATCTAAGTTCCTCATGCTCAGTGTTCTGAGACACTGATTATTTTTACATTCCTTCTTAGACGTCTGCTGCTGGCAAGTAGAAGCAAATTCTGAGCTAGATAGACCTGAAGTTTGACATAGCTTGACCACTATGATGAAGTTTATGGTCTTCCTATATGGATGACAAAATTTGGGGCACAGAATCCTAAGGGTTGGAAGGGACCTCAAAAGATCATCTAGGCCAACCTCCCTGCAAGAGCAGGGTAACCTAGAGTACGTCACACAGGAACTTGTCCAGGCAGGCCTTGAATATCTCCAACGTAGGAGACTCCACAACCCCCCTGGGCAACCTGTTCCAGTGCTCTGTCACTCTCACTGTAAAGTTTCTCCTGATGTTCATAGGGAACCTCCTATGCTTCAGTTTACACCCATTGCCCCTTGTTCTATCACTGGACATCACTGAAAAGAACCCAGCTCCATCATCCTGACACTCACCTGTTGCATATTTGTAAACATTGATGAGGTCATCCCTCAGTCTCCTCTTCTCCAAGCTAAAGAGACCCAGCTCCCTCAGCCTCTCCTCATAAGGGAGATGTTCCACTCCCTTAATCATCTTCGTGGCTTATACACATTTTTCTTTGAAGAGAGTTTCTAAAGACTTTGTGGACTGCTTTACTTTTGCTGTCCTTTGATAATTAGATAAAACTATATGCAAATCACTAGTTAATGAAATAAATACTGCATGCAATAATATAGGACAGAGTGCAAACAAAACCAATTTTGAGATGTTTTACTACAGTTGAATGAAGATCTGTTTAATCAGGTTTTCATTGTAATAAGCACAGATACACATTGTCCTCAACTTCCAATATTTGCATTTAAAAAGTACTGTGTCTGCACAGGAAATGATCACTCTTTTAGGTACAACTGAAGGCTTTAGTTTTTTTGCCTGGCATTACAGTCAAGAATCCTAAGAAAGCTGTTCCATGGTAGCACTCTACCAGCACTATATTCTCATTTCTATCTGTGGTGAGGAGAAAGAGTTATTTACTTTTCTTGTGTTCACTGTACAATAATGATAAATCTAGTACTTTTCCCCAGAAACCATCCACTGTGTAACAGATATTTGAAAGTGCACCTCACCATTGAACAGGTTCTGGAAAAGCTTCAGCAGCTGTAAATTTTGAGGGGAAGGGAGAAGAAAAATTTGCACTAAGGAGTCCCTTGTGCTTTTCAAGAGGAGAAATATTTCCAGGCTTTATATTCCTATAATCTCTGATGTCTGAAACATCTTTTAGCAAGTGTAGAGACAGTGCTATTATAAATATTAATGGATTGTTGGGCTTTTTGGCTACCCTAACTCCATACTGTAGCTGGAGTTAAGATACTTAATGTATGATCTCCTCCTGTTTGCTTGTATATTTTACTCAGTTGAAGAAAGCAATCCATTTCTAATTAGACAATGAATTTCAACCTAATTATTTATTTAAATAGCTTTGTAATTCATGGGTGTGAGCATTTCCATGACAAAATGTTGGTCAGGAAACATTAATGGAAAAACTCTTTAGACTTGTAGGAAGAGAAGTCATGAAGGATTTAAATGCGTAAGTTGCATACTGCAGCAGGCTTCACACAGTATGTGGAGAGAATCAGGATATGACAGTAGAGTCTAGTGCAGACAGAGCTCCCCTGCTAAGTTTGGTCTAGGAGAGAGTACTACCTTGTGTCTGAGCTATTGCCGTATTGCTGCTGACAGATTATATTATCTTAATCAGAGTCCACAACAGCTACCTTATATCCTTAGCAAAGACAGGGGATTTCAAATAAACCTTCTGTGTGCAAGGGTATAGCCCAAGCCTAGAAGTGAAGCCTGAAAATCCTCACCATGGAGGTCAGAGTGGTCTGTCGTAGCCAGTGGTTGTCCTGCTCTCCAGCTGAGGTATATCTTGCTCAGGGGTAGAGTGAAGGATTCTATCAATAGGTGCTTTCTCTACATTTTTGAAAAGAGGCTCCTTACAACTTGCCACCTAGGATACAAAGTGGGAGCAGGGGCAGCAGCAATTTTCTATCAGGTGCTAAAGGCTTCAACTGGTCATGGGCACTCATAGTTCATTCAGGAGTGTCTGGCCAAGCTCAGTGCACCATTAATGCTCACAAGCTACACACATGATGCCAAAGAGTAGGTCAAGCTTTTTAGGATGCTAAACTGAGTCTACATTTCTTAATTGAAAAACATGAATACAACAAATGTTATGCATCTGAATGCAATCTGAATGTTATGTACAGCAGCCATGGTGATCCCACTTTTGCAGAAGATGCTCTATGTGGCAGTTCATAAGGGTTAGACTAAAGTTCTCACAGATTAAATAAATCTATAGATGGATCTTTCTAAAACACACTTCAGGTGAAGAACTGCCAATAACCTCAAATATCAAATTGGAAGGTTTTAATTCCTAATCTTTTAGAAAATAAGTGTTTTATCAACAAAACTTAAAATGTGGTTAACTTAGTAGAAGCATTTAGGATATCCATATTAAATGCATTAACCCTCTTAATGAGGTTCTGTCTAAACTATTAAATGTATCAATCCTTCCATCTGAAAGCGCTGAACTCTGTCAGTTCATATTGAAAGAATACTCCTTGTATTTACACAGCCTTTTTTACTGTAGGAGCTTAATGCACTTTTACAAACTGCACCTATGCTGTTTGCCACAGATAACTGCAGAGAATCATACAGCAGCTACTTTGTGTAGCTCTTATACACATAAATAGAAATAACTTCAAAGAATTGAGATTCTGCAGCTATTTGTATGTGACTTGACCACTGGGACCATGGTGGCCTCCAGTTAGCACAAGCTACTGCTGTTGCATCTACTGAACTTGTAATTCCAGAGCTCAGGGCAAGATTCAGATTCACTGCCCTCCCATTTTGACACTTGAATGTTTGTTAAATGCCTGTGCATGTGTACTTAAATGAGAGTGCACACAGCTAGGTACTTCTGCAAATAGGGATGAAACTTACTGCTGAGGACACAAGTAGGCACAGGCATACACAGGGAATTTGGTTGATGCTTATGGCTCTTGTTTGTGGGAGAGTGGAAGAGAATTTGCTTCTGCCTTCTTTACCATAGCCCAGTGTGGTTGGAGCATGGGCTTAGGAAGCAGGAAGCCTGCTTTAAACTGACCTTACATCTAGGCAATAAGAATGGGGAAATTTGCATGTGGAAAAACAGTTGATGTGTATCAGGGAGGAGAAAGGGAGTGAGATAAAGTGGACACACACATAGACTTATAGCCTACTACTTAAGCGGTCTTACTTTGTGTGCAGGAAAGTCTCTCTTTCAAAGTCATCTTTTGTTTAGTTTTGGGTGGTGTTTTGGTTTTATTATTTATTTTTTTAATTTTCTTCTTCTTTTTTTTTTTTTTTTTCCTCTGAGAAGTGTTTATTTCAA